>NW_019379468.1:128189-149713 GCF_000648655.2 Copidosoma floridanum | reverse complement strand
ATGAATTGAATGTATTATCAGTAAATGCATATAAAAATAGAATATTATAGTTACGAACCACACGATAAGTACAAGAAACCGAGTTCTGATAGATGGCAGCGCTCGTAGCAGAGAGGGTAAGGTACTGGACTCAGATGCAGGAGGTGGAGGGTTCAAATCTCTTTATTAGAAAAAAAAATTAAAATTCCTTTAAAAATTAATTGCTTGGCAGTGTGAAGGGGAACGGTGGATAAAGGTGTGCAGGAGAGTAGCGCGTCATCAGTGATAGATATATGGTGGAGTAAGGGGAGGTGTGTAGGAAACTGATGATAAAGGGGACGGGGTAAGGGGGAAACTTGTGAGGAAGAGACTTTGGGTAAACCACTTCTGTTTGAAAAAAAAAAAATCTGTTGGGTTTGAAATTCCAGCCCCCCGAGTATGCGACATAAAGAACTTCGTTCTAAGAAAAATACACTTCTTATACTTAATTAAACGTAAAACATAAATCAAAACTTGTGTAGGCCAACGTTCACAAAAACTCATGCCTAGATTAAAAGAACATGAGACACTATATAAAAAGAAATCTAAAAAATCTGTCTTTTTTTCTACATGTAAGAGAATATATTCATAGTTTTGACTTTAATATCTTACATTATTACTTCGTACAACTGTTTTGATAACTTAGCAGAACGCTCAGTTATTTTTAAATTTAAATAAGTAAAACATTTTTTTTCAGTACTTAAACAGTACCGTAGTCACTTTATTGTCATACCTCACTGTTTTGATCCACAACTTTTTCTTTTTTTCATTTTATTATCATTGGCATTTTTTTTATTGCCAAGCTAATCTTAAGTTTTAAAAAACGTTATTCAAATTTTTTTAGATTCACGTTTCGTAATCGTCAATTNTATATATATATGCTCACATATTTATGTACAGTTCCACTAATAGCTTGGTAATAAAACTTGACTACTAAAGTAAACATGTACATAAAAAATGCGTATCTTGCAATACGTTTGCTGGTTTATACGTTGACGTGAACAGTCTACATACTATCTATTATTGTAAAATGTTTCCTTTATTATAACATGAACTCTGTATAAAATAAATCTGTTGGTTTATAGTGAGTGAGGTTTTTCTGTTAAAAAAAAGGGAGACGTACTATACGTATTATATCTTTACCCATATTTTATTTTATAATTTTGTATAATAAGCTAATATATATGTTAATGTATTAGCAGTTTTTAAAAGGTCTTCATAATGAGACGAAATATTGACTTACGTAAATTAAAAATTTTGCTCAAGAAAACTAAGTGGTGTTTTATTGCTGATGTCAGCTCCAAATAATATTGAATTTACCAAAAAACGAGCCAGTTGAAGTTTTAAAGGAGGCATATTGCTCAATTAATTTAAAGTCCATAACGAATAAAAAGTTATTTAAACATCTGTTTAACGTTAACAAAGGGTTTTAATTTATCTTTTGCCCATATGTTAAAAAAAAGATGCAATTGTAGATTAAGAGGATGTTGTTGCGGATTTATCATGCTCACGTGCTACAGCTGATAAATAGGAATGAGAGACAATATCTTTTTATATTATACAATTATTTTAGTGGTGCTGTCCACACATCTTCTCACACCCCCATGGTCTTACAATAGCCAAGTGAGTAATTCCAAAAATCTAGTGGTATCATTCTGTGTTGACTTGCATCAAGAGTAGAGGAATTTTCAATCCATGTTTTTTTAAACCTAAAACAATCTCTATTTGTATCATTTAAACTTAATAAGAGGTAGAGAAAAATATACCTTGTGCAAAATAAAATAATTGTTCATTTTACGAATAGGTAAAAAAGTCCTTTTTTTCCTCTACCAAGAACTCTTTACATAAAGAAAAAACTCCGAGTTGGTGTATCCACTTTATACAAACTAGCTTATTCAATGCATTGGATTATTGATGTGTCGAAGGATCTTAACCCACGTGCTTAGTGCCAAATTATTAAAACGGTTGGAAATCTGAGCATCCGAATACATACTGTTCGTGAATTAAACATGATGTGACATACCATGTTATATACTTCATATGCATTACTTCAAAACGCAGAACTTTGTTTTAGATTATAAAAAAAAAAGCTCAGCAATCTCTAAACATCGGGCTGTACACTGGTTTCTACAGTCGCATGACGTATAACTTACTTTTTTTTAAACAAGCTACCGTTGCAAAGCTAGAACTACGCGTGCAGCCTCTGAAAATCCTATGAAGCGCTAAACTAACAACATCAAATATCCATTGGTTCGAGAGCTTAGCAGTTTTAACAATTTATTACTGCGTAATTATTGCACCACAACTCTGCTCATTTCAATCGAGAGTAACTAGGTTAAGCTCTGATTGGTCATTCCAAACCCTAACTATAAGCGTCCTCCTTAAACGTAAGAGTATAAAAACTCCTTGCACATAACAATTTTTGTTTTTCCTCTTTTATTAAGTGCTCCAAAGTAAATATAAATGTAGGGGAGTGAGTTTTGTTGCGTCTTTTAAGCAAATGTAAGACTTAGTTTGGTGATTAAGTAACATATTAAAAGCATGCATTTCAAGCAAAAAGTAAGATTTACTTCAAATTATTCAAAATTTAAAACACTGTTTTGGCTAGGTTCTGTTACACCTGCATGATATTTCATTCTTTCCTCTTGTTAAGCGTTGAAAAATAAGCTAACCATAGATTTTTTGAGATTTTTTTCAGTAGTGTGCCATGTTTAAGAATGCAAACGACCGTTATTCATTTAACTTCAATTCTTTTCCAACCTGCACCCCATCTTTAATAATACAAACATATCTTTCTTATACGAAAATAAAAAATTTGAGGCCTCGCAAGAAATAACAGTAAGCAACTATATAAAGGTAAAGAAATTTCGTGAAGATCTTGCTGAAAAAGTCTAGTTTGATTTTTTGATTTTTTTTAATAGTTCCGCGGTGTGCTGTTTGACTTTAATATTTGTAGCATCTCCCACTACTTTTTAGCAATACAGATTTACCGTTTTATTACTTTGTAGTTACGATATAGGCATGGTTGAAGTAAACAAGGTAGGTCCATGCGCATGTTAACCTGAATCGTCCAACCAGACGAGGAGCCTGTATAACGTTATATCCAAACATATGTCGAGCCTGTTTGACGAGATCAAACATTGAAATGTTATTTCAACGGTATTTTGTCTTCTTTTACCATGGATATTGGTATATAAACAATAGAACTGCATGTGGTACGAGCTACTATAAGTGGTTAAGCAAATCAGCACCACTTCTTGGTGTGGTTTGCGGAATACTTAACAGTAAACTGCATCAGCGCCCTCTAATCATACAAGGTTGCCCAGTCGCATATAATTAAGTGCTGGCAACGATGGCGAATGAGGCTTCTTCTTCCGCCAAGAGCACTTGTCATTTTATAGGGAGTAAGCGTACATTTTGTACATCTTTATTTACCTCCTGCGCACGAATTATATGCGTATAAATATACCAAATACACGCTTGCCCTCTATGTGATGACACGCGCTACTGGCAGAATAATAAGCCCCTGTTCCAATGAAAGTCGACTTCACAAGTCAGCGGATGCGAAATCACATATAGGTTGGGTACAGAAAGAGAGATTAATAGTTATAGGGACGCCACGTTTTTTCTGGCATTCTGGCAAGCTAGCGTGACCAGTTAACACGCAAGAGAAGTGAGCGAGTATGTCAAGCTGATCCTTGTTGATTTTCGTTTGTTTGAGGTGCCATGTATATTTCTGTTCAACTGTACCAGAATTCACCAGCTTATATTCGGATTTGTCCGTTAATTGCATTAAATAACGCAATTCATGGTGAAAGGACAACAGCTTTTTATTTCATTTCAAGCCCATCAGGGTCAATTATGCAATTGTTAGTCGAAAACAGTCTATGCAATTGACGCATTAAGACAACGCATTCTGCAAAGAGACATCAGTCACTTTGATCAATACAAACCCATTGGGGTCGATTGCGCAGTTGTTAGTGGACAACAGTCTACGCAACTAAATACAGGCCTACGCGTATACAGCTAAAACTCATGATAATCCACTTTGGTTTACTGGGAATTATATAAAACATTATAGTGCCTCTTGTAAGGTACAAATACTTCAGGTCTGTGCTTCATCACAATCCTTATCTACAAGAACACATTACGTTGACATATAACAAACAGGTCGTAATAATTATCATTAAAACCATTCAAATATGATTTCACCATTTTCCATTATTATAACACAGTTCTCCTTCATAAATAATTTTGGTCAGTTATGACTAATCAAAAATAAGCATTCAATTGTGAAGCATTTTCATTTTAACAAAGCGTTTATTTGTTTACCATTTTTCAACCGATGATTTTCTTGATGACTTAAATACACAGTACTTTCAAACTGAACTCCGTTTCGGCAACTTATTTAATCAATACCAGAAATTGAAAAAAAATTATTTCATAAGCGATCGATCGAATGTAATCATATGAGTAAAATAAATGGATAAGCCGCAGTAGCAAATTGGTATTTTGCATCAGTAGAGAAATGAAGTAGGTTAAAGCGGAAGGTTAGTTGTGAAAATATAAAAAATCAAGGCGTAATATATAATATGAGTTTCTTTGAAAAATAAAAATCAGTAAAATGATCTGTTGTAGAATTACCGCAACTCAAAAGAGATCGCAATAATTGGCTATCATTTAAAAACTCTTTTTTACAAACGATTAATGCAAGAAGTGACATCAACAAGTTAACTTAACTGACGTATTTGTGAAACTTTTTAAAAGGAGAAGCTTACAATAAGATCTCACTCTACGATATTAGCCCAAAAAATAATGCTAAAACTTGGCAGACGCTCATTGATTCATACGAACGAAAGCAAATCCTAAAATCTAAGCATCTTGATGCGAGCTTTGATATCACGACGATGAAATCGCACTCTCCTAAAAAGTTAACCAGATTTGGTGATGACATAAAACAATATTGAAACATTTTAAAGGCACTAAAAGTAGATGTATCAGATCATGACACTTTATAACTTAATGAGCTTCCATCCCTCAAACAGTTCTATAAATTTGTGCAGGTAACAGTGTCTCACTTATACACCATGGAAATTGATAGCCGACCGGAAATGCGAGATAATCCAGTATTCCATCCTGAGTGCTCCTCGACTAATCGAACACAACCAGCAGCAAAGACTCGAAGATCTAATGATAGAACTCAAGTTTTTGTTACTACCGTTGATATCATGGGTCCCTAATGTAAAAAAAACCATCACTTGTTCAGAAACTCTCAATACAAAGACATTGGGATTTCGTTAAGACAAACAAATTTTGCTATCACTGTTTGAAATCCTACACCGGTCCTTGCAAACTGGGAACTTGTAGACACTGTCCAAAACGACATAATGTGCTCTTACATGTAGGCTCAAAGACAACTACAACTGTAAAAAATCTGATTATTAACGATGGTAAAGCACTGAAAAGTCAGGGAGCATGACTATTGATAAACAAATTTTGTACCTGTTCTCAGTCGTCCAATTCTCAATCAATGATGAGTGCTATCGTTAAAGTCCAGTGTCCCAGTGAAAAGTTCACCGAAGCTTGCGTATTACTAAACACATGTTGAACGGTTCATTTCGTAACGAAAAATTTAGTGCGACGACTAGGGTTAAAGGTTAATAGGCACAAAAAAACGATCAGTGAAATCGAGGAAATGCAGGTGCAGTCTAAGAAAGCCATTGAAATAACTATTTGGTCAAGAGTGAATAAATATCAAAAAACATTGAACTGTGTAATAGTTGACACTATTGCTAATAAAATTTCAAACGAACCGTTCCCTCGAGAGAAGGTTCACATTTCTATAAAAATTCCATTAGCTGATCTCGCTTTTCAAAACCCACGTCCCATCTACTTACTGATTGCTTCAAGAGCAACGTTATCGCTATTTTCGATTGGACAAATCAACTTGACTAAATGAACTGTAACCTATTTACAAAAACTCTATTAAATTGGGTAATTGCAAATGGTGCAAATCATCAGTTACAGGAAACAGTGATGTGTAATTTACTCCATTTGAATACTCAACTCGCAAAGTTCGGGAAAATCAAAGATATCGGTTTGAAACGTCTTAAATCTCAAGAGGAAGTTGCATATGAAGCTCATTACCAAGCGAACGTCCAGCGTAATAATCGGGGGTGATACATAGTAAAACTACTATTTAAAGAATCGCAAGCCGATTTGGGCAATTTAAAATCTAAAGCATTTCGACGTTTTAGTCGCTTGAGAAAAAATTCCGAAGTGATCCCGATTTTCACGCTGACTATAATTCCGTAATGCAAGATTACCTCAAACTAGAACACATAACGTTAGTAAACGGACGACCATCAGATGAATAGTATCTTCCTTATCATACCGTTATTTAGCCAAGTAATACAACCACCATAACTCACGTCGTGTGCATCCAGTTAGACCGATAAATGAATTTTTTTGAATAGTCTACTGATGGTAAGACCACAATACAACCTAAACTTTTTAAAACTTTACTTTGTTTTAGGGCTCATATCTTTGTAATGACAGCTGATATTAAACAAATGTATCAACAAATTTTAATTCACCTCAATGATTTAAGCTTTAAACGTGTCCTTTGATATAACAATAACCAGATTAAAACATTTAAATTAAATACGGTTACATTTGGCATCGATTCTGCTCCATACTTGGCAATTAGAACTCTTCACAGGCTTGCAGAAATTGAAAAACTTAAATTTCCTTTAGCTTATCATATTTTAAAGAATAATTTTTACGTAGACGACCTGATCACGGTCGCAGATTCGTTCAAAAACCTTTCGTAGGCTCGTGACGAGCTCATAAAGGCATTGCTAAGCAGAAGATTCAGTCTCCAAGAATGAAATTCAAATTATCTCAAGTATTGCGTTCTCTAAAAGATCAAGATTCTCGTTATATCTCGTGTAACATTTTTCAAGTGTACCATATCAACCCTGAAAGGGAGTCAGTTGTCTAAGCTGAAGAAATTATCAGTATCACGATTGTTTATTATCTCAGAAGCCTCCAATATCAAAATCCACGATTTCTGTGATGCTAGTCAGTTGGGCTATGATGCAGTCTTGTACATTCGTGCAACTCGTAAACATGACCAAGTTTTTGTCCGTTTAGCATGTTTAAAGTCTAGAGTGGTGCCAATCAAAACCGTTTCACTTTTTTAATTAGGATTACGTGGAGCATTACTTTTAGTGAGATTATTTAACGAATTTCATAATTCATTTAAATTTAAGATCAATCACACGATTTTCTGGTGTGATTAAGAAATATTACTACAATTGTAAAAACAGTCTCCAAATGAATTAAAAGTTTTCATAGAAAATCGTGTATCTAAGATACAAAAATTACAAGATTTTAAATGGTGCTATGTCTCAGGTCAAAATAACATTCCTGACAGGCTGTCTCGAGAACAGTCTTATTCTCAATTTATTATAGGTCATGACGGTCCGTTCTGGTTGCAGCGGGAGGATTTTAATTGGCCGAAATCTCCAAATAACATAATTATTAATTTACCAGGCTTAAATACAGAAACTTGCCTCGTCGTCAAAGAAGAATCAATCCCATTTAGATTTTCTCCCGATTCTAAGCTCATTTATGTAATTGCTTGCTGTCGTAGGTGAAGATATCCTCAGACTAACAAAGTTGACGTTTCGGAAAGATTGGAAGCAGAAAAAAGGATGTTGCAGTAGATCCAAAGAGACCCTTACAAACATGACTTTTAGCGTTTATCGACGGGTCAAACCATAAAAATCCAAAAATTTGCAAATTAGATCAATTTTTAGATGAATTTGGGTTAAGAGTGGGAGGTAGATTAAGCCATGCCAACTTGTCCGAAGAAAAAAACATCTGGTTCTTTTACCATCTTACAGCCACTTCACTGAATTGATAATTTGAGAAGCTCACGAAAAATCATTACATTCTGGAGTTCAAACAACTCTATATTTAATCAGATCATGTTTTTGGTTGTGAGTCAGTAAATTACAAGTAAGAAAATTAATACGGCTATGCGTTGAATGTGTAAGACACAAACCAGAAGCTCTTTAAGCGAGAATGAGTGATCTTCCCAGCACATGAATAAAACAATCACCAGTGTTTAGTGACGTAGGAATAAATAAGTTTGGTCCTCTCTAGATGAAAGAGAAGAAATTTTGACATTAATTGACATTGGAGGTTTATTCATGTAAATTAATTTGTATGGCTACCAAAACAGTGAATTTTAAACTTGTAACTGATTCTTTTACAGAGAGATTCATAGCTACGATTCAACGATTTATCTGTTACAGACGGATGCCAATACATATTTATCCTGACAATGGTACTAATTTTTTGGGAGCCAACAAGCATTTGCAAGATCCTTTTACATTTTTAAACTCAGAGTCGACTCAAACGTCACTTAAGTATTTTATGACACAACGAAATATAAAGTGGCATTTCAACCCACCTGTGTCAGCACACTTTGAAGGGATTTAAGAAGCCGGGGTGAAATTGGCAAAACATCATTTTAAATGGGTAATAGAAGGGCAACTTTTGACATTCGGAGAAATATATACGTTAGTCGTTGAAATTCAAGCGGTTTTTAATTCTCGTTCTATAAGCGCGATGTCTACTGATCCTAGTGATCTTAAGCCATTAACGCCAACTCATTTTTAATAGGCCGTCAACTCACCGTTTTACCTGATTGTGATTTCCCATTGATACCAGATAATTGATAAGCTATCTGGCGATACATTTCTAAATCCCAACAAAGCTTTCAGAGTTGTTGGAATTTTGAGTATTTATCAGAATTTTAACGTTGTCAGAAATGGTTGGAAAATAAGGGAATGATTAACTCTGGTTTTCTGGTTTTCATCATTAATTAGGATTAACCATGTTATCAATGGCCGTTCAGAGTCATTGTCGAGCTATGCCCTGAGAATGACGCTATAGTCCGAGTCGTCAAGGTCAAAATGTCTAAAGGAGTATACTTGCGGAATATAACTCAATTATGTCCACTACTACACGTAACCTAACTTTAATGTATAACGTATATTTCTTCGTCCCTACAGTGACTTACTGTTGAAGAGGAAATATCATGATAATTCACTCTCGTACGTCTCTACTCGATGATTTGCGCTCTCGACTCTCCCTTCACTGGATCCATGTAAAAAGAGGATTCGCTTCTGGGTCAAATGAACAATATAGAGTGACTTTGACTTAACTTCACGTATTTATTATAATAACTAAAACACCTCTCTTTGGTCCCAATTACACTTCCGTAACCCCTCGATCGCATCCACGACGCCCGTCGTGCGCTCAGAGAGACACGATGTTCCCTTATGCCCACCCACATACACGGAGAGGAAGTTTACGGGTTAAACGCATGGAGGGTACCTGGCTGTTAGTTTATGCAGCCTCCCCATGCGTCTAAAACGCGAAGCTGATGCGCTGGATGCCAGCCAGTGCTTGTGTGAAGGCCCGTAGAGTGTTACATGCTATCAACACATATGAGTACACGGCTGTGAACCAAAAAAAGTCGTAGCCGAAACTCATCGACTACGTCCAAGCTGAAAACGCAAGGAGCGTGATGGGTTTAACGCATGGTGGCTCTTGCGTTTTGGGTATCAGATGATAGTTGGCGGCGTTGGCATGAAGCGCGAGGGCCTATATATGCTGTATATGTACATATACATATAAATATGTATAAATTTAACGCTGTTTCTGTTATTTTAAGTATTACATATGAGAATGTGTTACAAGTATAAACTTTAAACGCTATGCAAGTTTTGGAAAGGAAAAAAAAAGATTTTAATTAATGTAACAAAATTAAAAATTGTATAATATAGAAAGTTTTTACTTTCTTTTTTTCTCGCTTGCTTCTGCTGCATGTAATACAGAAAAAATAAATTAATCGACTATTATTTTGTGCACAGCATTAAAAATTTATTTGTCGTTATCCTAATAAATACTGTAAATGTGCATACATTGATTTGAATAAATCTTATTGAATCTTATACGACTCACAAACCACAACGAGTCGAGATAAACTGTTTGTTTTTCATTCTAACAAGAAAACAAGGAGATGTCTTTGAAAATTTTTCTATTGGAATCAGTACATCAGTTTCGCTCATGTTAGGCCCAACTCAGTATGCTTAAAAGTGTTCATGAAAATAGAGAGATGTCCTTAAAAATTTTTCTATTGGAATCAGTACATCAGTTTCGCTCATGTTAGGCCCAACGCAGTATGCTTGAAAGTGTTCATGAAAATACATCGTATCAAAAAGTGAAACATTTAAATATATATTGTTATGGGATTTAAAAATTTTTTTTATTTTTCCAAATCTAGGACCATCACTTGTAATTTCATAAACAATAATGCTTTCCGGCATTAATCGATTTCCTAGGACATTTATATATTTTAATGTCACCACAGCAGTAGTCAAAGGCAAAGTAGGTAAAAAATAATTAAGCTTTGTACACGCATCATGCACATCATCAACTGGCCCACACTCAATATCATCCTCTGCTACTGATTGATATTGTAAGTAATAGCACATTTGTAATTGGTATCTCAATGCGATTGTCATGGGCAAATTTATATTTGAAGTTATTCCTACTACTATTTGCTTCAATTTTCTGTTAAGCCTCTCAAATTTATGCGCCGAAAAATAGAATACTGGTCCGTTCAATAGCATAATCATACAATAGTGTAGTAAAAAGTGCATCTTGGGTGTGAGAGCGCCAAAAAGTTGTATGTATAAGTGATGATGCTGTTCCACGAGTTCAATCAAACTGATTATCTGTCCTTTCGTTAACATTGGAGAGCTTACAATACCGATAATTTTTCTCAGGTACTGGTATAATTTCCAGTATTCGTTATGAACTGGAATTAAATCACCTAAAATCAAGCCTAGATTTCTAGCCAAACATAGCATCTCGGCGGAGGACTGTTTTATTTTCAATCTCTGGCCTTGTGGTTCATTTGTAAAATATAACAACTGTGGCTTATCATGTTTGTCCGCTTCTCCATACTCAAATTTAGCTATTCTGGTATTAATTTCATGTAATGTGAGAACTTTTATTTTTATCAACGATTCTAAAATATTTCCTATACAGACGCATGCCACACCCTCACTTATGTCGTGCATGACATCAAGCGTTATGTTTTCGGTTATTTTAAAGTTATTAATTTTGTTAAATATGCATTCATTTTTCATCCCAATAGCTAGTAAAGCATTATTTAACACTGCTTGATCGTATTGTTGTGTAGTTCTAAGTAAGTTTTTATCTTCTTTTTCCATTGTTTGACAGACAAATTTCTTGGCAGTGCATACTCGGCAATACATATCAGCTGAAAAACTTTCATTGAATCCGCATATCGAATTGAGTCCAAGATTATCACCCAATATCAAAGGGCACTCAAAAAATACCTTGATTTCTTTACCATCGCTTAAAATATTTAGTCCATTCGAAGATAAATCATTTAGTTGCGTTATAACTTCAGAAAAGACCGCTTCATTACCAAATTGTTTTAAATGTTTAGAGTAAAATATTAATGCAACAAAAATGTTATCTACTTTTGATGACAAGTGATTTGGTAAGCTTGCGACAGAGACGAAACCGCCACACAACTTCTGAGAACCAGCACGACTTCCAAGTGGATTACGTGTTTCAAATTCATCGAAGTAAAAAAAAAGAGGTATTTTTATTTTTGTCTCGTCGTGATATTTTGTCTTCCACAGTTCTCCCTGCATGATATTTGACAAATGGATTTGCTCCTTAGATATCTGCTGTATGTATTCAATCACCTGCTTCAAAACTCCAGGTTTTTCAAAGAAAGATCGCAGGTTTTCTTTCAAAGAAATACATGCAGCATATACGGGCTGCGCTTTGACAATGGTATTTCCTTTTTTATCTCGTGCATTTACAAGTTCTCTCCCAATTTCAATCATTTGAGGTTGAACAAATGCGCTTTCCATGGCATACGTTTTGAAACGTTGATCTTCAGTTGAAAATTTGTCAAAAATGTCCTTATTCTTTTCCAAAATATAGTTAGCTTTATGGTAAATTTCGTTGGTCGCTATCGGTTTTAATGAGAGCTCCATTTGTCTCTGCAGGTACGGAATCAAATATATACTTACAAAGGTATTGAGAAACCCGGTAATTGCATCAACGCTTTTCCGAGAAATATACGGATCATTGTACAACGATAGAGTAAATTTTAATATTTCTCTGTGTATGATTAAAAGACCTTCATGGGCTGACACGTTGTTGAAGTCCATTGTATGTATAGGAAGCACCAGTCCCGTATGCCTATGAAAAAAGTTTTTCTTGAATACGTACTCTAAGTTTCTTCGAGCGANGGTAACGGGGTAAGGGGAAAAATAAAATGAATTAGGAGGAAGAGACTTCTAGTAAGCGACTCTCGTCTTATAAAAATCCGTCGTTTTTAAAATTTCAGCCCCCCAAGTATGCGACATAAAAAATTTTGTTCAAAGAATCTGTTATACAGTACTTAGTTTTTAGTCCCTTTTATGACTAACTTAGTCACAATGTATACATACATTTATATTTTTACAAGACTGTATACAAGTAAAAAAATTAATTGATTGTTAAAAATATTAAGCATATTTAATTGGTCAATAAAAGTTTATGCTAAGATACATATATTTATAAAAATAAATAGTGTAACGTTACGTTTTTTCACCCTGCGACACGTAGACTGTCCTGGCCAGGGTGGTCCCAAAGCAACGCTCAAAGACACTAAAATTATTACCGATTTCTGCACTAAAAACGACGTAAATGGCACCTGAAACG
This sequence comes from Copidosoma floridanum, assembly GCF_000648655.2. The sequence goes on along the minus strand of NW_019379468.1, from coordinate 136,861 downwards.
CGAAAAATACCACCGCTTCACGACGCTCGTCTCTCGACCAACTCTTCTCGGCTCCTGGAGACTCTCACCTAGAGGAAGTCCCGCTAGAGTTAGCCCGTCGGGAAGCAAGCCACTCTCCTAGGGAGAAGCGAGTCCCACGACCTGACAGAAAACGCTGTCTGGCACTAACTTACAAAAAAATGACATGAAATGCGGTTTTCTCGTATTATTAACTTCACTTTATTCGTTATTACACTTACGCAGGTGTCTAGGCCCAGAAAATCTCGTCGCGATCCATTGCTACGCCGTGGCACGAATTCTGACAATTACGCTTCTTTATCATCCGCTCTCTCTCTCACAATCTCTTCGAAACATGATCCCAGGGGCTGGCTCCCACGGCTCGCATTGGCTACACGCGGCCGATACACACCACCACACGCTTCTATGCACTGATTGATTGATTTTAACGTCTCACCGATGATGACAACATGAGGCTGTGTGAAATTTAACAAATGCTGTGAATGCACATTTTTTAACTCTGCGTTTAATAAACGTATTTTATTAAAATCATCGTTAATAATCTAAAATGTTAAATACATGCGATTTCAGGCTTTATGTTTTACATAATTACACTATTGAATAAAAAAAATTGATTGTATTACGAGTTGTAGGTAAGTTCATGTTAGAATACAGTTTAACCTACAATATTTATGAAACAAAAAAGGTATAACGAGTAGTGTATTGCTTACCTTCATGTGATGTACGAACACTTTCGAAATGTTGATTTTGATAAATAAATAGGCGAACAAACACAAAGACAATATATCGACTTCCTCTGAAAATGATAAAGCAATCTTAAGTTATAAAGACCATTTAAACTACTATCAAAATTATAAACTACTGTTTTCTGCCTCTCACCGTCAGTCTTTTTAATTCCACTTGAAGAAATTGTATTAGTTATTACTTCGTCCGAAGTACGCTTTTCAGCCAGTCTGAATATTTTCTTCGCCAAATCAGGCTAGTTCTTTGTAAATAGATTAATAGTAGCTGGATACTTCTGGTTATAATCTTGGATTAACTATGGATATAATAAATATTACAGAAATCTTGTAGACATGGTAAGTATTGAAAATTCAAAACAAAATCTTATTTACCAATTCTACGCCATTAGGTAAATTCAATCACGGTAGAGACTCAAATATCGCAGAAATTTCATTTTTTCAGTAAAATATCAGTTTCTCTTCAAGATCGGTTTCCTCCCACAATTGCTGAAAATCCGGAGTTAGCTCTTCAACTGAAGCCGACAAGTCTTGTAACGAACGTTTTAATATTTCTGTTGAGAAAGTAAAAAAAAAAATTATTTTATACTCCTCTAAATTAATTAAAAATGTATAACTCTCCTATCGTTATTTAGAAATTATTACTTAAAAAAACCTACTATCTCTGGTATTTTTCTTTTTCAAGCATAGAATGTTTTTTGTTTTGATTAATACTCCACGATGCTATACTCTCAAGTATTCATTATAAAATAATCCGTGAGTCGAGCGTAGTTTTGTTGCTTTTTTGTGTAGTAAATCAACTGATATATATGAAAAAAGCAAGTTTGTTTCCTGAGCAAGATGTAAAAGACGCTCAGGTTTGATCCTAAAATATTTTAACAAGTTACATTTTGGATGCGCAAAAAAATATTATACACATATTTTAGATGAAAAATGAGATAATGCACAAGTAACAAGTTTTTTGAAGTATTTTAACAGATCTTAGTATTTTTGAAAATTAGTGAAGCAATGGTAGTTTTATCGTACAGTAGTATTTATGTGCATATTAAACAATAACAAATAAATGGATGACAAAAAAAATTCTCTACTTACTCGTAACTGTTTGTTCGTTGATGCTCGTGTTGAATGATTAAGTATGCTAATTTCGAAGGTGTGCAGTACTCAGATTCTTTGTCTTTTTCCAATTTGATTATATTTTCCTCAATTATCTCGAAATCTCGGTTTTTAAGCAGAAGCGGTCCACCGACACATTCCGATAACACTTGGTACACGTAATTGTTATGTGGGAACTCTTGAAACAAAATATATTTAATTATTAAATAATTACGTAACCATCACATGGTCTAATGATTTCTTGCTTTAACACTTTCTATATTGCTTGTTATAGGAACTTTGTCAGTGTTTGATAAAAGATTAGGTGCGACAGACACTTGTTCCGTAGAGTTTAGATTCGTGGTCGTCAGATGGTGCAGTTCAACAGAACCTATTTACAATAAAAGTACTGTCTTAAAAAATGGTTCAATAAATCTACTAAGAATAAGTATCGCTAACAAGTACATACTCTGGTCTTGAAATTCATGAGTTTTGCAAGACAAATTAATGGCTCTACCGACGATTATTTTCTTATCTGAATGATTGTGCTCATCGGCAAAGATTATATCTACAGAATCTAAGTTATCCAAGCCTACACAAACAAATAATCAAGTTGCTCAAACCTTTCATAAAACCTATGATTGTATGCTAAAAACACCAAATGTCTCTCATGAACTGTAATATTATTTTATAGAAAAATGAAGGCTATTGTCCCAATTGTTTATACGTGATGTAAAACATACAAGGTAATGATGATAATACAATAAGAAGCAAACCATTGAAAGATACCGAAGGTCGTACAAGTGATTCTGAAAAGTCTCCTTCTTGTTGTTGAAAATTATCCATGACCAAAGTCTAACATGCAAGACTTTAAGACTTTGTAGTGAATTAAATATCTTGAGTGCTTATAAACAGAGACAATTCAGTAAATTAGAAATCATGTGCACAGGGTCCTATATCAATCAAACATAACATAATTGTAAGTGTCAAACCGATACACCAACAGATTATTTCTAAAGAGCTGACGACGTACTCAAAATGTACGTTTGCGTTTCTGACACAAGATAAGTGTTGTTGCAATAAGATATTTTTTAATAAATATTTGACAAATAAATTATTACTGCCTATTCTAACGTACATATATGTATATTTATATATATACATATATGTGTGTAAACTTATTTCTGATGTTTTTGGTTAGAAATACCACAACATTGAAAATTTTGTGCGAATGCATCATCTTTATATACTTACGTACCAAATTAAATGATTTGCGATGAGATGCATAAGCTAGCTGTTACACCGTTTGTCACTCGTACACAATGCACATCTCGAAATTGCTGCACTTAGTATTTGGAAAGGCTATGAGAATATTGAGAATCATATNGTTTGTCACTGGTACACAATGCACATCTCGAAATTGCACTTAGTACGTATATTTGTTAATATATAAACTATAAATGTATATATTACGTTAACCGTTTAAAAAAACCTGGAAAGGCTGAGAATCATATACATAACATGCATACATATACGTGTATAGCAGACTCTTGTGCCAACCATCAGCTGATACCCAAAACGCAAGAACCACTATGCGTTAAGCCCATGATGCTCCTTGCGTTTTCAGCTTGGACGTAGTCGATGAGTTTCGGCTACGGCTTTTCTTGGTTCGCAGCCGTGTACTCATATGTGTTGATAGCATGTAACACTCTACGGGCCTTAACACAAACTCTGGCTGGCATCCAGCGCATCAGTTTCGCGTTTTAAACGCATGGGAAGGCTGCATGCGCTAATGACCAGATACCCTCCATGCGGTAAACCCGTAAATTTCCTCTCCGTGTACACACACTCTTACACTCTATTTCTTCCACGTGACTCTCGGTCGAAGCCAGGCCTCCTCAACGTGGCTGGCTGTACGTGCACACACACACACCCTCACTTGGCCCTATCTCTAGCCCGTGGAGAAGGTCGCCGTCGCGGCCCGTAAAGGCCACGGTGACGTCCCCCAAAACGTGCCTCCGGCGTTTGCTTCCCGTCCATGCCCCCGCCTGAACTCTCTCCTTTTTCTCTCTCTCACTCTCACTCGGTTCCTGTCCCTCCCTCACAGACTTGTCCAACGTGTCGGTCTTCACGTCTCAATGGAGGCCCGACCGTGGCACGCAAAAATCACTGCCCAAGGCCCCGATCCTTCCGCTCCTGCTCTCGCGTCTATCGCTTTAGCCGACGATCTCACCCATGTCCCCTCGTAACCTACACACTGTACCTTGGCGTATCCCGTGCTTCCTTACTGTAAGACAAGTCCACCACGAGCGTCGAGGGTCGCAGTCCGAGAAATCGACGCTGCGTGATACCTGGGCCTCTCTTGCCTACTGTCCCGTACACCTCTCTTCTCAGGATCGGCTCAGGTCGTCACGGCAGGACGCTTTGTCTCAAGATGGCCGCCGTTCTGGGTCGGATGGGTTGGGATCAGGGTTATTTTTCTAGGTCTTTCTTCCGGCTCACTCTCTCACTCGCTCTCTCTCTCTCTCTCAGACTTAATACTCGCTTACTCTCTGCTCTCTGGCTCAACGTTCTCTCTCCTACACTTCGCGCTCGGTGGTCACACACTCACTGAACTCATCAATCGCGTCAGTCTCCAACTCATCGCTTGGTAGGTCAACTAGTTATCTTTTAACCCAACTACTCAATCCCTACCTTATCCACCGATCTCTCTCATCCGTGTCGCCGCCGCGGCACTTAAAATCCCCATACGCACTCTTTATACTTCCTCGACCCACTGGACCTTCGTGTCTCGTCCTTTCTTCTCCTTGGAAAAAATTCGCTCCAACAGAGCACACGAAAAAGGCTACGGATACACATCCGCATAATTATTTAGCTTCAGAGCAGGGGCGTTGACTATGGCGTGGCAAACAAAATTGCGAAGCAAATTTTGCCACGTCACAAATGTTAAGTTATAATATTGCTATATTTCCTTGCGTGGGGGAAGATTGTTCCGTCGAAAGTCGACTTCACAAGCCAGTGCATGTGCAACCACATGTAGGTAGGGTACAAAAAGAAAGAGTAAGAGGTATAGAGACGCCACGTTTTTTTTGGCATTCTGGGAAGCAAGAGTGGCCAGCTAATTGGAATTTACCGGCTTATCTTCAGATTACTGCGTTAATTTCATCAAATTACTGGTGAAAGGACAACAGTCCCTTATTTCATTTCAAGCCCATCAAGGTCAATTATGCAATTGTTAGCGGACAACAGTTTATGCGATTGACGCATTCAGACAATTCATCCTGCAAAAGGACATCAGTTATTTTGATCAATACAAGCCCATTGGGGTCAATTACGCAGTTGTTAGTTGACAGCAGTCTGCGCAACTATATACAAGCCTATACGAATATAGTTAAAATCCATGATAAACCGCTTTGGTTCACTGGAAATGATACAAAACAGCCCCTTGTACCCTAAGTAAGCTGGCCTATATTGTGCCTATATTAAAGTTGGAGAACTATACAGAATAACATGGAATCAAACTTATCGATGGAAGGTGAAGGACTGATGCGTTATGATGAAGAACTAAAGGACAGAACTGAACCTGGACTGGCAATGTGTGCACGCACCTATACTGACCTTTGCCTTGGGGTATGTTATACCAGGTTATACACTGAGTATATTTCATCACTTATTGTAAAATAAATACAGCGTATCTCGCTATTTGGCATTTTTTAATAGTACAGAGTGTCTAAAAACATTTTTAAGAGATTTTGAAAACGTTTTGAGAACGCTTCAAAATCTTGTGTGCTAATGAGGATTTGCATACACTTTTGTCACTGTGAATAAAATTGCAAGCGACTGGTTGCTGTTTCAATTCTTCAGGCAGTACTTAAAAAGCAAAACCACGTTAAATTAAATTTTTGCAGACTGCCTGTTTTTTAATTTTTTTATTAAGAAAGTAGGCTCTTAGCAACTTCTTGCGATTCAATTGCAAAACCTGCTAACAATTCCGCAATTTTTTCTCTTATTTATTGCTACGGGTAAGTTATTCACACAATCTACGGAGCTCTTATGCACGCATATGCCAGGGCATCATCGGGGGCCGACCCGCTTGGAATAAGTAAATGATTGGCTCGGTGACTTAGCCCTCATCATCGCCCTTTCACATATACCCATAATCAACATTATGTAATGCTTAATTAACACAGTTAAATGATAAAGTATAAATTCAATAACTGTTATTTAATGGTTCTTTTATGTAACATGATATATTCACGTGAGTTAGTATTAGTGGATATACTTTTAAGAAGGATAGAGGACCATGGGGACTCGTGGGTACAATGTTGGATTCGTGTTGCCCCCAACTTGTATCACGAGATACTTTAGTGGATGTGTGCAGGGACGTAGTCAGATTCGCAATGCCCCTGACCCGTGGTGCACACGTCCGATGGTCTTATATATTAGTAAATAAAAATTTATAGGACTCTCCTCTTGAGTTCCTGTTGGATGCGGTAAGTCGCCGAGGATNCTTCAGTGGATGTGTGCAGGGACGTAGTCAGATTCGCAATGCCCCTGACCCGTGGTGCACACGTCCGATGGTCTTATATATTAGTAAATAAAAATTTATAGGACTCTCTTAAGTTCCTGTTGGGTGCGGTAGAGGAATAACTGGTGTACGGGGAAAACTAGGGGATTGTAATAGCCTCTTTGTCGCCCTTAAAGCCAGTGCAGTACTTAAAATGAATAGCATAATGTAAAAAATGATAATCAAATAAATATGTATAAATTCGCTATTTATTGCGATAATATTACAACAGTGCTTTGAAGAGCAGAGCTCCCTAGTCAAAGCACCGGACTCGTTGCTGATGGCAAAAGTGATTAACGTGGGCTTGCATGGGCCTTTTATACCCTCCAGATTCGCAGCGGCGTCGGCGGCTTTGATAAGNATGGGCAAATTTATATTTGAAGTTATTCCTACTACTATTTGCTTCAATTTTCTGTTAAGCCTCTCAAATTTATGCGCCGAAAAATAGAATACTGGTCCGTTCAATAGCATAATCATACAATAGTGTAGTAAAAAGTGCATCTTGGGTGTGAGAGCGCCAAAAAGTTGTATGTATAAGTGATGATGCTGTTCCACGAGTTCAATCAAACTGATTATCTGTCCTTTCGTTAACATTGGAGAGCTTACAATACCGATAATTTTTCTCAGGTACTGGTATAATTTCCAGTATTCGTTATGAACTGGAATTAAATCACCTAAAATCAAGCCTAGATTTCTAGCCAAACATAGCATCTCGGCGGAGGACTGTTTTATTTTCAATCTCTGGCCTTGTGGTTCATTTGTAAAATATAACAACTGTGGCTTATCATGTTTGTCCACTTCTCCATACTCAAATTTAGCTATTCTGGTATTAATTTCATGTAATGTGAGAACTTTTATTTTTATCAACGATTCTAAAATATTTCCTATACAGACGCATGCCACACCCTCACTTATGTCGTGCATGACATCAAGCGTTATGTTTTCGGTTATTTTAAAGTTATTAATTTTGTTAAATATGCATTCATTTTTCATCCCAATAGCTAGTAAAGCATTATTTAACACTGCTTGATCGTATTGTTGTGTAGTTCTAAGTAAGTTTTTATCTTCTTTTTCCATTGTTTGACAGACAAATTTCTTGGCAGTGCACACTCGGCAATACATATCAGCTGAAAAACTTTCATTGAATCCGCATATCAAATTGAGTCCAAGATTATCACCCAATATCAAAGGGCACTCAAAAAATACCTTGATTTCTTTACCATCGCTTAAAATATTTAGTCCATTCGAAGATAAATCATTTAGTTGCGTTATAACTTCAGAAAAGACCGCTTCATTACCAAATTGTTTTAAATGTTTAGAGTAAAATATTAATGCAACAAAAATGTTATCTACTTTTGATGACAAGTGATTTGGTAAGCTTGCGACAGAGACGAAACAGCCACACAACTTCTGAGAACCAGCACGACTTCCAAGTGGATTACGTGTTTCAAATTCATCGAAGTAAAAAAAAAGAGGTATTTTTATTTTTGTCTCGTCGTGATATTTTGTCTTCCACAGTTCTCCCTGCATGATATTTGTCAAATGGATTTGCTCCTTAGATTTCTGCTGTATGTATTCAATTACCTGCTTCAAAACTCCAGGTTTTTCGAAGAAAGATCGCAGGTTTTCTTTCAAAGGAATATATGCAGCTTATACGGGCTGCGCTTTGACAATGGTATTTCCTTTTTTATCTCGTGAATTTACAAGTTCTCTCCCAATTTCAATCATTTGAGGTTGAACAAATGCGCTTTCCATGGCATACGTTTTGAAACGTTGATTTTTAGTTGAAAATTTGTCAAAAAATGTCCTTATTCTTTTACAAAATATAGTTAGCTTTATGGTAAACTTCGTTGGTCGCTATCGGTTTCAATGAGAGCTCCATTTGTCTCTGCAGGTATGGAATCAAATATATACTTACAAAGGTATTGAGAAAACCGGCAATTGCATCAACGCTTTTCCGAGAAATATACGGATCGTTGTAAAACGATAGAGTAAATTTTAATATTTCTCTGTGTATGATTAAAAGACCTTCATAGGCTGACACGTTGTTGAAGTCCATTGTATGTATAGGAAGCACCAGTCCCGTATGCTTAGAAAAAAGTTTTTCTTCAATACGTACTCTACGCTTCTTCGAGCAAAATTTTTTTTTACTCGTTTATCAAGAGTAATGCACAGAATAAACGAGTTAATTTTTTTTCTAACGCGAATGACAAAAATATTTAGTGAAAATAAATAAAAATTAATTTTAAAAAAAT
>NW_019379468.1:88698-121134 GCF_000648655.2 Copidosoma floridanum | reverse complement strand
TGAATACTAAACAATATGTATCTTTTAAAAAAATTAACAACTATTAATTAGAGAATTTTTTGTTGCTTGGCGATGACAAAAATTAATAAAATACTTATTAGAAATAAAATATATTATTAAATAGGTGTACACGCTGCTAGGAAATCAGTTAATTTGTGTACCTTAATGTCATGTTTCACCATCATAACGTATATTCAATAGAAATGTGTATTAACTTTTGGAAAAATATTACATCGTAGTTATTTAATAATCATAAAAGTAATTTATTTTTTAGTAGTGCACATTGAAGATCAAACATCGCACCTTTGCATGTAAGGTTTATTGATGGAAAGACTTTTATAGCAGTTGCTTAGTTACATCATATTTAAGCTTTTGAAAAAATGATTTGGACGACAGAAAACTACTGAGCCAACAGCATAAGAAAGTATAAGCATTCATGATTATGATTAATAATGAATAATTTTTTTGGTACAACTCTAAGAATAATTGTAATAAATTAAAATATATAACAATTTTCTAAGAAACAGTGTAATGTTTAAAATATTGTGAGTGATACTTATTTATTAATATGTGTGTAATTCTTTCATAAATAACTTATCGAAGTATTCAGTAAATGTACACATTTGTAATGTAAGAAAAGAGTGATTGTATTTATTCAGTATCTGCAATGATTCAACTAATCGTAGTATTTGTAAAGGTTATTACATACATGTATACGTATGCATGTTTTTGAAATTTTAAGGAATAAAGTTACAGTATTTATTTATGTTTCAGGTGCAGTACAAATGAATAAATAGCCAGAGGCTTTATTTTCTCAAAGACATCTTGGATTACAAAATAATTTCTTTCAGAAGTTATAAAAAAAGTATATCCAACAAAATACAAATTTATATCTATGTAAAGTCAAAGTCCCTACATAATTTTTTATAGAATTTTTTAATACAATTCATTTTAAGTACAATGGAACATTTTTTTAATTAAATTGACAGTCCAGATAACAATTTTATGAATGAATGTGTATTATTTTGCAAAGAATTATTATGAAAAAGATGAGCTATTTGACCTTGACAATAGTACAGTCAGTGCCCAGCGCAATCGTGGTGCTCTGGCGAACGAGCAACTGCAGAGAGCGAGCACTGCCTGCACCATACTTACTTCTCTGCTACCTGAGCTACTATAAACAACGTGCAGAAAAGCTTTTCTTTAGAGTTATCGATTTTTTAAATTTTACTGTCAGTTTATCAGTGATTGTTAGAAAATTTGTTTTTAATGTTTTAATTATTTACGTAAAACCGCAGTTAGTATATTCAAATCACCTTATTTAATCTCTTATGATGAATTGCTGCGTTTTTTAAGTGGAGAGTGTTTTATGAAAAGAAACTTTTACTGCATAGATATTTTACATATTAGAGAAAAGACAACCTTTCAAAGAAACGTTTTAGTCCATAAATAATTGCTAATCACTTATTAAAACGATCTAAGCTTTTATTGTTTATATAAAATATCAATATCCTTTTGTTAATATTTAAATATTATAGTAAAAAACCAGTATAAAGCTAAAATATGTTTTTAAATGCTATATTGTCATTTTTACATGTAGTACTAACACATACTTGAAAACACATTGTTTACAGAAGATGAAATGAGCTCTACAAATGAGGAGCCTTAAAAAAAAATACGTTAACAGAATGGTACTTAATATTGTAAGTGTCGAGTCTTCCTGAGCCAGAAAAAAAAGTATTTGAAAATAATTTAAACATAGGAACAAGCTAAAAAGTTTTTTAAAACTTATAACGGTAATGTCAAACCAAATGACACTTTTTGTCAAATATGTTTCTCGAAACTGAGATATAAAAAGAGTCAACTTTGTAAAAATCTTACAATAGAAGATACTGATCGAATTTCAGAGACTATGCCAGAAGAGACAACTTCAACCGAGTGACAAAGTAATTACACTGAACTATCATAAGCCTTATCTGAATTTTCGATCGATCAAGACAAGATAAAAACATCTAATGAACAATAATTACAAGAATCAACTCAGTTTACCCAAAAATCTAACCAAACTTTATCAAACCAGGAATCAAGTGAACACTCACTGTATTTCCCAACGGATGAATCTAAAAGTGAAGAAATTGAACGTATCATCATGCCTTTTAAAAGAACGGTTTTTTCGAAAGCATATTGTTTTTATGTGGAGAGAGAAGCAACATTTTTTATGTGCCCCTGCGGGCTCACCTTAAAGATTTTACGAAAAGACGTTAGTTCATTTCCAACCAGAATCGATGCTGTCCTAGCCGTCTGACTAAAAAAAGGTTGGATGAAAACTTGATGTTAACGATGTCTATTTAGTCGATAGGACGTACGAGTGAAGCTGGGGAGGCTAAAGCATTTTTCAAGAAGCTGTCAAACCAAGCTAATGTAAGACTACTTGATGAAATTAGTCAATTCATATTAACAGAAGAACGTGTAAAAGCTTTCACTGGACATTTGTGAAATACAATTTTACAGCTCAATGCAATGTTAACAACAATAAAGAAATCTGGTAATAGAAATGTCACCCTAGCTCTTGTGATATTTTCATTTAAACTAAGATCAGAAAATTCAAATTCATTAACAGCTGATATTTTAGAAGTTACGGAAAAGATTGTTAAAAACTCAACAAATTATATTTTCAATTACTTCAAAGAACAGATAATTTCGAAGAACTTTGGAATTAGTGCTCGTAGCTGAAACTTTCTTTTGAATGAACAGGCAAAGGCTGTGGAACTTTTGTACAATTTGGATGATACTTTGTTTGTTATTTGCGATGACACTTACTTAAGATACGAGAAAAGTGCGAATAATGCTTGTCCATGAAAATCATATTTTGGACAAAAAAAAGTTCCGTTAGGCCACCCTTTTACCATCTGTACCACGAATGGATATATAATTAATCTTGCTGGGCTATTTGAAGGTACTCTCAATGATGCCGAGATACTTTAACATATTTTAAAAGATCTAAATAGACTTATGAGTATTTTAAAAGAAGGAGATGTTTTCGTTTTTGACCAGGGATCAGAGATATCACAACTTATCAAGAAGAGAAAGATTTATGTAAAGTACTGACGCCAGCCTGAAAAGAAAAAAGAAATCAACTTATAACTAAAGAATCAAATGAACCAAGGTATGTTACGAAACTTCGTTGGGTTGTCGAAGCTACACATAGAATTCTTGCACAAAAGTATTAACAGTTACATCATCAATTCAGAAATAAAGCCCTTTCAGATGCTGGAACGTACTATCAAACTCCTTGCTTAATTCAAAATATCACTGAACTACGACTGAGTCCAGACAATAGTTAATTAGATGTTATTGTTGAAAGAATGATCTCACAGAATGATGTCGTAAACCATTTAGCTAAAAAAATAACGGATTCAACTAACAATTAGAAATTAGTACCATTTGAAAAAATATTTTCTTCTGCTCTACTAGAAGACAAATAAGGTACGCTACTACTGTATGACAGTAGACATAAGCTCAAACAGTAGGTTAACGCCAGATCTGCGTACACCACTCTATACATATCGCTCGACGAAGTTGTTACCATCCAGGGCATTATTTCATTGTTAATTACAATTTTATTAAAATAATCGATTCCTTTAAATTTAATCGCTTTCATAAATTTAAATTTTTAATTCTCGCGAGCCAGTCCAACTTCAAACTTTGTACTTAGTAGTACTACCAATTGCTCCCTAGGTGGCCACTGTTAGTTGCAAGTAAGGAAGAAGCTAAGATCACATAAGAAAGGCTGAGCGACTACCAAACGAGATTGCCTAGATTAAACAAATACGTGTATTGTATGCATCTTAACTCTTCCAACCGTTCAGAGTTCCAAAAGCAGTGGTAGAGAAATCGTACATATTTAATAAACATCACTGTACTTGGAAACTTCTGAATCTCTCCTCCTTTCCCGATCTTGGGTGCTCATGACGTCTCCACCTCCCAACCAGGAGTGGAGATAATTAACTTCAGGTCAATGTATCCACGAGTGTCTCTCCCAGGGATACGTCATTGTCACCTCCCTTAACTTCCTTCCAAGAAAGTCTACCTAAGACGTAGCCATACAATTCCCGGATAATTTCTTCGAAGTTACCTCCACACGTCCCCCAAATCTTATAAAAAGTGACCCCACCCAAAAAGTCAGAGCTACCCCAACCAACCCGAGTACCTTTTCACCAAGAAGGCCGCCCCCCCCCCCCCCCTTGAAGACACCTTTGCCAGCTACTAGTCCCGAACTGATAGAGAGTCCTAAACCTCTAATATGGAGTGTGGTCCAAGTATTTCTGCCACTACTGGATCCTGAGACATCCAGGCATCAAGAAGATCATCGGGCCAAAGTGAAGCGATCTCGTTGGGGTAAGAAGATGGCATATGTGAAATTATAAGAAAAAAAATGATTTTGTAAAAAAAAAAAAAAAAAAAAAACTACACAACAATAACCCTGGTGACCAGACCATCGAAGGCCTTACGGATAATGGCCCAATCATCACACTCCCATGACGACCCAGAATACAACGAGGCCAGCACACCTACCATATGATTAAATACCAGATAATTAAATATCTGAAATAACAACTTTAAATTAATAAATTACCAAATCAGCGTTGTTCAAAATACTGAAATACTTCCCAGCCATTATTAACTTTTAAACATTTATAATTTAATGTTATGATAAAGTACAAGAAAATTTTAGCTTTTTATTCCATTGTTTAATTTCATTCACATCTGAAAACTTACTTTTTATTAATTATTGTACGACATGCATGTACGAGTTATTTTACAATATGTATCAACGTACGAGGAAAAAATGTACTTGAAAAAATGAAGATCATAACGTAATTCACGGTTGGATAAAAAGAAGTATTTCATATATGTTGGACTTGTTCATTCAATTTTTAGGAGAAAAAAATTATTAAAAAAAAGAGATGAACAACAATATTGACAGACATTCACGTGAACAAAACAAATGGTAATTAATGTGAGCTAGTAGTTCTTCTCTATTTACTAATATAAAATTGATACACAGATTTTGATTGTTTTGAGACTATTTTAAGTATAGAGAAGAGTATATAGATAGCCTTTTAAATTAAAAACGTGATAAATTTCCTTCTATGAATTCAACTAAAGATACATACAAGCTGAAGTAAAATTCTGTAACTATAAGAAAAATACCATAAAAAATATTTTAACCATAAAATTGGCTTATGCTTGTTGTATAATGTAATTCTCAATATATATTACAATAAGATATCGTAAGATTTTTCGGATTATTACATTTTACAATTATTTATTTTCAATTTTTTACGCAAACATTACATGGAAATACTCACTAATAACAAATAATAATTTGATATTTCTGTCTTTGTTTCAGTTAATAAACAAAAAGATTACCTTCTTACTTCGTGTTTATATGGATAAATGTGTAACTATCTAATTTAATCATAGATACAGTATTGAAGTTCCTCACTGATATTTTAGATTAGCATATAGTTTTTCAATGTTTTCACGAAATTTTAGTTGATGGTTAATTTTTACTTAAAAAATGTCTTGTAACATTAGACCATAAAATAAAAACCATACCACTATTAACAACAATGTAAGTTTTCATTTTTCAGCGGAAATTTTGAATACTGTAAGTGAAGTGCTCCCACCTGATGAACTAAAGTTGAAAGCTGGAGCAATCGTTATGCTCATCAGTAATATAGGTATGTCATATGAATTACGTCATGGTACAGGACAACCTATTAATGAACTAATCAAATAAAACATTGAAGCAGAAATAATTACAGAAAAGACAAAAGTAGACTATGTTTTCATACCAAGAGTAACTTTGAACAAAGGAAATTCTTCTTAACTACGATTTTCACTCTACTAAAAACAATTTTCTTTAGTACAAACATTTTCCATGACAATTAAAAAGGCATAGGGTCAAAGTTTTAATTATATTTGAATATATTTTAAAAAATCATTTCTTTCATTCGGTAAATTATACGTATCTTTTTCAAGAGTTTGAGATCCAAACAAAATCTCTATAAAAACAAATCAGATAAGAAATGTGAAATTTAAAATTGCGTTTGAAAAGAGATATTTAATTTATAAATAAATTGCTAATAATCTAGCCTATCCTAAAAAAGTAGATCGCATTAAGGCATTGCATATCTTTTAAGACTATTTTTTACTTAATATCATTATGAGATAAAATTTTAAAGGTTTTAATGACTATTTTACAGAAACAATTATGTTCTTTGACTAANCAGCTACGGTTAGCGTGACTCTTACCCTCGGAGTCTCTGTGGACGGAGATCGTACATGAGGGACGTACACCGCTGATCAAAAAATATTTCGTCTTCGGGTTGTTCCCCAGATCACCAACCGCTTATCGGTAGTCGGGAAAATGTGAAGAATGGGGATGCCGTTGGGGACACGACCACTAAGAAGGAAGCCGTTATGGCTGCCCATGCCCCTCAGGGCTGTTTCCCTTGGCTTACATTTGTAGTATAAAACTCTCTGACGGCACCAGGCCAGATTATGATACAGCCATGTAACTCAGAAGGGCGAGAGCAGGATATGCTCTGGCTAGACACGTGTCCGGGTATTCTGCCGGAGGCGTCACCAGATATACTACACTTTTTATGGGTGGCACTCGTCAACCCTGGAGGTTCAGGGCGATAGTAGGCCTACATTACTTACTCATTGGAGAAGAGCGTCATTGGTAACCGAGATATGCAGCTGCACGACGATCATCAAGATTCTCGATGCAGCTCGATCAACTGCCAGTAGACGATTGCATGAATTTTCGCGACGCTCACGCCTCTTATAACCATCTTTATTCAATTCTGTTGTAGGTAGCTTCGATTTTATGTCGACGCCACCTATCGGATCCTACTGAACTAAAGTGAAAAGCTGGCGTATTTTTGCAAAACTTCGAGCAAAGCTTATTATACTCCGCAAATAATAACAGATAAATTCATCACTGGAAATTTGTTGATACAATTCATGTTTAGTGAGTTAAATGTAATTGTTTTCCGAAAACGCAAAAAACGAGTGAAAACCTACAGTTTGGTATAAACAATTGTACCTAACTCATTACACATGTATTGTATCATAAAATTTACAGTAATTACTCTATCTAAAATTCTTTAAGGAGTATAAGTTTTAAAAGTTGGAATAACGTAAATAGCTTTAAGGATTTCCAAATTTTGTAAGTGTTTTTTCAAAATAAGATAAAATACACCCGAGTAATTTGAATTTTTTTAAAATAATTTATTCACAACACATCAAGTCCCCCTGTTTTATGTTGTAGTTTTTCTATATTATTACATTCAAATAAACATTTATAATAATTATTAAAAACTTATGCCTTACTTGGATATAAAGCCCCCTCAAGAGTAACTTTAAGAGAGAAAATATTGTTCGTAAAGAAAATAATGTTCCTGAATATTATCTAGTAAACTATCATAATTAAGATTGGGAAAAATTGTTTCAATTAATAGTTGTATGATTTAGTTGTGAATAAGAAAAACAATAATACATGGTACTTCCACTTTATATTTATAGACGTAAATTGTCAGTCTAGTATCTCATCGACTCTGACCAAGCGGTAAGATGCTTGCCTGATAAACTGAGGGCTCGGGTTCATGTCCCGTGTAAGCCGAACTTTTTTTTGAAGTGAAACTTCTTATGGCAGGTTGTGAATTTTTTGGAGTGACACAAAATTTCTGAGCCCCCCACCACTCCAGCCGCTCTCTATCTCTCTCTCTCCGCGTCCCCCTTGCCACCACATGCTATACTAGCAGTGCATCCCTACCACTCCAGCCACTCTCTCTCTGCCACGTCTCCCTTGCCACCACATGCTATACTAACAGGCATTATTTGTTATTAAATTACCTCAAATTCGTATTTTAGTTGTACTTTTCTGACGTATGAGTTATAAATTGCGAAAAAATTATTATATACCTTGAAAATTAATAGAGATGTCCACAAATTAATTTAAAGTGTTTTCATAACAATATAACCTCATAAAATAAGAAAAGTCGTCATATCTCGACGGAGAAGCAAAATAGGCCAAAAACACCGATTTTTTACGGGTATCCTAAAGGGGAAATAAAATATCGAGACGCACAAATTAAGGTGTCATTTGATATGATTACATAACTTTAAATTCGTATTTGCGGTTTATCTTTATGAAATTGTAGGTCTATCATTACTCGTAACAATGACACATATAATTGCTTCTCATATAATTTTCTGTATAAAATGAGTTAATTATTTGATACTTGAAGTTTCACTTCTGTCATGGGTCCCACCACCCATTTTTTTTCTTTGTTCCTATAACTGTTGATATCTTAGGTAATCATTCTAAGGATGTTTAAGTTATAATCGTTGCATAAATTTTTTTCTTTTTTTTCTTTCAGAAATCTCACCTGAGATGTCAGGTCAGATTTGTCAGGAGGGGTTTATTTTATAGTGTGTCTGATTTTTTCCCCTGTGTTGTGTTTAGGATAGTTGCGAGAAGCGACGATATCACAAGTCACCGCGATATTTAGCCACACCGGTGTCTCAGCAGACGAGACCTGCGTATCATTTATAGGAAGTGTCACCGAGGGTATCCCAGCAACACAGGCCTGGTTAAGGTCGATAATTCCATCTCGTAAATCCGCATCGGCACGCACGCCATCACAATGGATACTGTATATTTTAAGATGGCTGTGACTGTGATTAGAAAAAATCATGGCAAACCATATGTTTCTCGTGTCACAAGTACATTTTATTTATCCCGAACAGCATCTCATATGAACAAAACGTTTTGATATTTTAAAAGAGCAAGCAGATAAAAGATCTTATAAAGTAAAGTTTTGAGATTTTAAATTGCAA
Source organism: Copidosoma floridanum (assembly GCF_000648655.2). The sequence continues at coordinate 112,218 of NW_019379468.1, read as the reverse complement.
ACGCATGTTCTTAGGGCAAATACGAGAAATTCAAACACTATACAACGAACTTCGTGAGTAATGTGTGAATCATACGTTTGTTTTAAAAAAAAATGACTTTAAAATAAGCGAAGGTTATCAAACATACAGAACTTCAATGAGCTTTTTATTGTTACGATTTGTAAGCCGATTCTCGTTTTCTTTGATCTCGACACAACAGATATGAGTAAAACTGATGAGATACCGCAAACAGGGATCCATTTTAAAGATAAGTTATTTGGAACCTATATTTGGCCCACAAAATTCATTTCTTTTTATGTTTCAGATATTGCGGGATTAACTAAATATAATTAGGAATTATATGAAACTAGCAGCCCTCTGTCTTAGTTATCACCGAGACTCACTGAAAAAAATACTGGTGCGTTGACACATAATGTAAAGCGTTTTCTGTTATAAGTTTCACATCTACTTTTGACACTTCTTAGAACAAAAAACGTGTTATTCAAAACATTTTTGATCAAAATCCATGAAATTAATTGGCGATTATGGTGTCTAGTTACCAGAGCAACAAAGTCGAAAACACATTATCCTACCTATTTCAAAATTTAGAAGATTTAAGCGATTACTGTCTTCAAGATGGTAATTGAAAGTTGATCGTTCATGTAATGGATTGTTTGTTTGCTTATTTAAACGCTGCTGTTTCGATCTTGATAAATATTATAGCATTTAAAGTTCCTCTTCCAACTCGCTCTCTCTCGGAGTGAGTATCATGGTTGTGTTTCTTGACTTGCTCTGTTTCAGACCTCACTCTGCCTCTTATCTGCCCTCGTGAGTTTTGTTACAGGTACTGTTGTACGCGTCATTATTGCAACTTCACGTGGTCTTGCAAGCCAAGGTGGAGTTGCCTTCTTGTTGGAGTTAGGATGCTCCAAGTATTTTTTGTCATCTCCTAAACTTAGTTTTACTGGCGTGTATCCGATTGGTTGTATCATCACTCTCACGGTTTGGCTTGATACCTGTTGCCGATCGTGGCCATACCTGCCTTATCTACGGTGTATGCTATCTTCTACTATGTGCCTGACTGGGTCGTCTGCTGCAATATTTTGACTTTATGTTGCCTGCTAACCTGAGCTATGGGTGAGAGTAGCGAGAGTGACAGTTTCTCTGATTGTACTTCGCCTATGGCGAACCAAGGGCACAGGCTTACTGAAGAGGACGTTGCTAAGCTTCTTAACATGACGAGCAGATGTCAAAAGATTCTTCTGGCTGCTTATAGAAAACGAAAAAGTAACCACTAGAATACAGGCTATTTTCGATGCAGCTAACGAGTTCTGTGATACTATCAACGAGATTTCTGTTGCTTATACTATGCAATTAGCTGAGGAGCGCTCCTCTCACATATACAAAGCCAAGCTTCGTGAGATTTGCCACTCTGTATCACGGGTAGCCGATAATTTAACACAGTTAACGGATAAAGCAGCAGGTGATGGAGCGCCTGCTTTTCATCTTTTGCCAGTGTTCTGGCTAGTGGATGTCGTGTTGGGCCATCCTCCTCTGACCACCGGAGTGGCCGTAAATTGCTACTTAGTGGTGGTAAAGCAATTTTAATTAATAAATCTGAGTGTATAGTAATTGGCCCTAGCTCTAAAAAATTTGATAAATTCAACTCTGCTCAAGATACACGAAGTACGCTGATGGGTAAAGTGAAAGCGTTGAACCTAAAAATTCGGGTAGATTGTGTGAACATGTTGGCTAAGAAGAATGTTGTCATCGAAGGAGAGTGACTCACAGCACTAGCCACCTACTCTGCTCTCAAAGACATTAGACTTAAAGTGAAGAAAGAAGATAAGCTGTTGCCACGCATAATAGTACACGATTTACCGGTTACCTTCTTAAAGGACGAAATAGTTGACGGTATCATTAAACAGAACTTACCTGACTGTTCATCTGACGACGTCTCCTTGATCTACATGTACCCGGCAGGGAAGAAGGAATATAGGTCTTGTGTTGTTCAAGTTACACCTGCTGCACGTGTTCACTTGTTTAGGCGCTCACGTATCTATCTGAGCTGGCTGCAGTGTCACTTTGCTGACCATGTCAGTCTTAGGCAATGTTATAAGTGTCAGAGCTTCGGTCATATCGCTTAAAATTGTGGTAATGATACAGCATGTGGATTCTGCGCTGAGGCTTACGAAAGTAAGACATGTAAATCGAGATTATAACCCAAGTGCATAAATTGTCTCACAGGAAAGCGTGATAATGTTACTCACTCAGCCTTTGATGTGTCCAAGTGCGCCATACTTTGATCAAAGATTGAGCATAAGTCCCGAAATATCAACTATGGCAACTAATCTTAATGGTGTTACCAAGCGTAATTTTGTGTTTGGCCATACTGATTCTCAGTCACTTGTGGCGCATTTTTGGACATTCGTGACATTATACTTGATCACAGTCTTCATATTTTTAAGATCAGTGAATATTTATTGAAGCCTCATATCCCTAACCGACAGGTGCATATAAAAGGGTACACGCTGCTGAGGAACGATCGCATTGGACAAGGAGGAGGTGGTGTAGCTGTTTACGTTCTTGAGTCTACCAAATGTCGGGTAGTCAGCGTTTCTCAGCAATTTACTTCGCAGAGTGTGCACTCTGAATACCTCCTGGTTAAGGTTAGTTTTGACTCCCTGTGTATTCTGTGTGCTGTCGTTTACAGCCCCCTTAAGGCTGGTTATTGGAGTGAGGTAGATAAGGCTATTATGAACTGCAACTCAGGTTATGATCGCCTCATCTTAATGGGTGATCTCAATGTAGACTGGACTGTTTATTCCACCAACTGGCGCATTCTCCGTCAGTCTTTACTGACTTTGAGTAAAGAGCGAGTAATCAAACAACCAATCTGCCGCACAACGTAAGAGATGTTTCAGGAGATTTCACAGAGATACTGTGCTCGCTGATCTTGCTCTAGTGGACTGGGGTTTAATTATCAACGTGCCAAACGCATGTTCTTAGGGCAAATACGAGAAATTCAAACACTATACAACGAACTTCGTGAGTAATGTGTGAATCATACGTTTGTTTTAAAAAAAAATGACTTTAAAATAAGCGAAGGTTATCAAACATACAGAACTTCAATGAGCTTTTTATTGTTACGATTTGTAAGCCGATTCTCGTTTTCTTTGATCTCGACACAACAGATATGAGTAAAACTGATGAGATACCGCAAACAGGGATCCATTTTAAAGATAAGTTATTTGGAACCTATATTTGGCCCACAAAATTCATTTCTTTTTATGTTTCAGATATTGCGGGATTAACTAAATATAATTAGGAATTATATGAAACTAGCAGCCCTCTGTCTTAGTTATCACCGAGACTCACTGAAAAAAATACTGGTGCGTTGACACATAATGTAAAGCGTTTTCTGTTATAAGTTTCACATCTACTTTTGACACTTCTTAGAACAAAAAACGTGTTATTCAAAACATTTTTGATCAAAATCCATGAAATTAATTGGCGATTATGGTGTCTAGTTACCAGAGCAACAAAGTCGAAAACACATTATCCTACCTATTTCAAAATTTAGAAGATTTAAGCGATTACTGTCTTCAAGATGGTAATTGAAAGTTGATCGTTCATGTAATGGATTGTTTGTTTGCTTATTTAAACGCTGCTGTTTCGATCTTGATAAATATTATAGCATTTAAAGTTCCTCTTCCAACTCGCTCTCTCTCGGAGTGAGTATCATGGTTGTGTTTCTTGACTTGCTCTGTTTCAGACCTCACTCTGCCTCTTATCTGCCCTCGTGAGTTTTGTTACAGGTACTGTTGTACGCGTCATTATTGCAACTTCACGTGGTCTTGCAAGCCAAGGTGGAGTTGCCTTCTTGTTGGAGTTAGGATGCTCCAAGTATTTTTTGTCATCTCCTAAACTTAGTTTTACTGGCGTGTATCCGATTGGTTGTATCATCACTCTCACGGTTTGGCTTGATACCTGTTGCCGATCGTGGCCATACCTGCCTTATCTACGGTGTATGCTATCTTCTACTATGTGCCTGACTGGGTCGTCTGCTGCAATATTTTGACTTTATGTTGCCTGCTAACCTGAGCTATGGGTGAGAGTAGCGAGAGTGACAGTTTCTCTGATTGTACTTCGCCTATGGCGAACCAAGGGCACAGGCTTACTGAAGAGGACGTTGCTAAGCTTCTTAACATGACGAGCAGATGTCAAAAGATTCTTCTGGCTGCTTATAGAAAACGAAAAAGTAACCACTAGAATACAGGCTATTTTCGATGCAGCTAACGAGTTCTGTGATACTATCAACGAGATTTCTGTTGCTTATACTATGCAATTAGCTGAGGAGCGCTCCTCTCACATATACAAAGCCAAGCTTCGTGAGATTTGCCACTCTGTATCACGGGTAGCCGATAATTTAACACAGTTAACGGATAAAGCAGCAGGTGATGGAGCGCCTGCTTTTCATCTTTTGCCAGTGTTCTGGCTAGTGGATGTCGTGTTGGGCCATCCTCCTCTGACCACCGGAGTGGCCGTAAATTGCTACTTAGTGGTGGTAAAGCAATTTTAATTAATAAATCTGAGTGTATAGTAATTGGCCCTAGCTCTAAAAAATTTGATAAATTCAACTCTGCTCAAGATACACGAAGTACGCTGATGGGTAAAGTGAAAGCGTTGAACCTAAAAATTCGGGTAGATTGTGTGAACATGTTGGCTAAGAAGAATGTTGTCATCGAAGGAGAGTGACTCACAGCACTAGCCACCTACTCTGCTCTCAAAGACATTAGACTTAAAGTGAAGAAAGAAGATAAGCTGTTGCCACGCATAATAGTACACGATTTACCGGTTACCTTCTTAAAGGACGAAATAGTTGACGGTATCATTAAACAGAACTTACCTGACTGTTCATCTGACGACGTCTCCTTGATCTACATGTACCCGGCAGGGAAGAAGGAATATAGGTCTTGTGTTGTTCAAGTTACACCTGCTGCACGTGTTCACTTGTTTAGGCGCTCACGTATCTATCTGAGCTGGCTGCAGTGTCACTTTGCTGACCATGTCAGTCTTAGGCAATGTTATAAGTGTCAGAGCTTCGGTCATATCGCTTAAAATTGTGGTAATGATACAGCATGTGGATTCTGCGCTGAGGCTTACGAAAGTAAGACATGTAAATCGAGATTATAACCCAAGTGCATAAATTGTCTCACAGGAAAGCGTGATAATGTTACTCACTCAGCCTTTGATGTGTCCAAGTGCGCCATACTTTGATCAAAGATTGAGCATAAGTCCCGAAATATCAACTATGGCAACTAATCTTAATGGTGTTACCAAGCGTAATTTTGTGTTTGGCCATACTGATTCTCAGTCACTTGTGGCGCATTTTTGGACATTCGTGACATTATACTTGATCACAGTCTTCATATTTTTAAGATCAGTGAATATTTATTGAAGCCTCATATCCCTAACCGACAGGTGCATATAAAAGGGTACACGCTGCTGAGGAACGATCGCATTGGACAAGGAGGAGGTGGTGTAGCTGTTTACGTTCTTGAGTCTACCAAATGTCGGGTAGTCAGCGTTTCTCAGCAATTTACTTCGCAGAGTGTGCACTCTGAATACCTCCTGGTTAAGGTTAGTTTTGACTCCCTGTGTATTCTGTGTGCTGTCGTTTACAGCCCCCTTAAGGCTGGTTATTGGAGTGAGGTAGATAAGGCTATTATGAACTGCAACTCAGGTTATGATCGCCTCATCTTAATGGGTGATCTCAATGTAGACTGGACTGTTTATTCCACCAACTGGCGCATTCTCCGTCAGTCTTTACTGACTTTGAGTAAAGAGCGAGTAATCAAACAACCAATCTGCCGCACAACGTAAGAGATGTTTCAGGAGATTTCACAGAGATACTGTGCTCGCTGATCTTGCTCTAGTGGACTGGGGTTTAATTATCAACGTGCCAAACGCATGTTCTTAGGGCAAATACGAGAAATTCAAACACTATACAACGAACTTCGTGAGTAATGTGTGAATCATACGTTTGTTTTAAAAAAAAATGACTTTAAAATAAGCGAAGGTTATCAAACATACAGAACTTCAATGAGCTTTTTATTGTTACGATTTGTAAGCCGATTCTCGTTTTCTTTGATCTCGACACAACAGATATGAGTAAAACTGATGAGATACCGCAAACAGGGATCCATTTTAAAGATAAGTTATTTGGAACCTATATTTGGCCCACAAAATTCATTTCTTTTTATGTTTCAGATATTGCGGGATTAACTAAATATAATTAGGAATTATATGAAACTAGCAGCCCTCTGTCTTAGTTATCACCGAGACTCACTGAAAAAAATACTGGTGCGTTGACACATAATGTAAAGCGTTTTCTGTTATAAGTTTCACATCTACTTTTGACACTTCTTAGAACAAAAAACGTGTTATTCAAAACATTTTTGATCAAAATCCATGAAATTAATTGGCGATTATGGTGTCTAGTTACCAGAGCAACAAAGTCGAAAACACATTATCCTACCTATTTCAAAATTTAGAAGATTTAAGCGATTACTGTCTTCAAGATGGTAATTGAAAGTTGATCGTTCATGTAATGGATTGTTTGTTTGCTTATTTAAACGCTGCTGTTTCGATCTTGATAAATATTATAGCATTTAAAGTTCCTCTTCCAACTCGCTCTCTCTCGGAGTGAGTATCATGGTTGTGTTTCTTGACTTGCTCTGTTTCAGACCTCACTCTGCCTCTTATCTGCCCTCGTGAGTTTTGTTACAGGTACTGTTGTACGCGTCATTATTGCAACTTCACGTGGTCTTGCAAGCCAAGGTGGAGTTGCCTTCTTGTTGGAGTTAGGATGCTCCAAGTATTTTTTGTCATCTCCTAAACTTAGTTTTACTGGCGTGTATCCGATTGGTTGTATCATCACTCTCACGGTTTGGCTTGATACCTGTTGCCGATCGTGGCCATACCTGCCTTATCTACGGTGTATGCTATCTTCTACTATGTGCCTGACTGGGTCGTCTGCTGCAATATTTTGACTTTATGTTGCCTGCTAACCTGAGCTATGGGTGAGAGTAGCGAGAGTGACAGTTTCTCTGATTGTACTTCGCCTATGGCGAACCAAGGGCACAGGCTTACTGAAGAGGACGTTGCTAAGCTTCTTAACATGACGAGCAGATGTCAAAAGATTCTTCTGGCTGCTTATAGAAAACGAAAAAGTAACCACTAGAATACAGGCTATTTTCGATGCAGCTAACGAGTTCTGTGATACTATCAACGAGATTTCTGTTGCTTATACTATGCAATTAGCTGAGGAGCGCTCCTCTCACATATACAAAGCCAAGCTTCGTGAGATTTGCCACTCTGTATCACGGGTAGCCGATAATTTAACACAGTTAACGGATAAAGCAGCAGGTGATGGAGCGCCTGCTTTTCATCTTTTGCCAGTGTTCTGGCTAGTGGATGTCGTGTTGGGCCATCCTCCTCTGACCACCGGAGTGGCCGTAAATTGCTACTTAGTGGTGGTAAAGCAATTTTAATTAATAAATCTGAGTGTATAGTAATTGGCCCTAGCTCTAAAAAATTTGATAAATTCAACTCTGCTCAAGATACACGAAGTACGCTGATGGGTAAAGTGAAAGCGTTGAACCTAAAAATTCGGGTAGATTGTGTGAACATGTTGGCTAAGAAGAATGTTGTCATCGAAGGAGAGTGACTCACAGCACTAGCCACCTACTCTGCTCTCAAAGACATTAGACTTAAAGTGAAGAAAGAAGATAAGCTGTTGCCACGCATAATAGTACACGATTTACCGGTTACCTTCTTAAAGGACGAAATAGTTGACGGTATCATTAAACAGAACTTACCTGACTGTTCATCTGACGACGTCTCCTTGATCTACATGTACCCGGCAGGGAAGAAGGAATATAGGTCTTGTGTTGTTCAAGTTACACCTGCTGCACGTGTTCACTTGTTTAGGCGCTCACGTATCTATCTGAGCTGGCTGCAGTGTCACTTTGCTGACCATGTCAGTCTTAGGCAATGTTATAAGTGTCAGAGCTTCGGTCATATCGCTTAAAATTGTGGTAATGATACAGCATGTGGATTCTGCGCTGAGGCTTACGAAAGTAAGACATGTAAATCGAGATTATAACCCAAGTGCATAAATTGTCTCACAGGAAAGCGTGATAATGTTACTCACTCAGCCTTTGATGTGTCCAAGTGCGCCATACTTTGATCAAAGATTGAGCATAAGTCCCGAAATATCAACTATGGCAACTAATCTTAATGGTGTTACCAAGCGTAATTTTGTGTTTGGCCATACTGATTCTCAGTCACTTGTGGCGCATTTTTGGACATTCGTGACATTATACTTGATCACAGTCTTCATATTTTTAAGATCAGTGAATATTTATTGAAGCCTCATATCCCTAACCGACAGGTGCATATAAAAGGGTACACGCTGCTGAGGAACGATCGCATTGGACAAGGAGGAGGTGGTGTAGCTGTTTACGTTCTTGAGTCTACCAAATGTCGGGTAGTCAGCGTTTCTCAGCAATTTACTTCGCAGAGTGTGCACTCTGAATACCTCCTGGTTAAGGTTAGTTTTGACTCCCTGTGTATTCTGTGTGCTGTCGTTTACAGCCCCCTTAAGGCTGGTTATTGGAGTGAGGTAGATAAGGCTATTATGAACTGCAACTCAGGTTATGATCGCCTCATCTTAATGGGTGATCTCAATGTAGACTGGACTGTTTATTCCACCAACTGGCGCATTCTCCGTCAGTCTTTACTGACTTTGAGTAAAGAGCGAGTAATCAAACAACCAATCTGCCGCACAACGTAAGAGATGTTTCAGGAGATTTCACAGAGATACTGTGCTCGCTGATCTTGCTCTAGTGGACTGGGGTTTAATTATCAAGGTGCCTTCTGTCGATTTTAAGGTCGAATTGTTTTTCCGTACTTTGCTGTCCGTGCTTGATAAATATTCTCCGTACTTTATTATCAGGCACACTAATAGGCCCTCACCGTGGATAAGTCCGGAAATTACGAGACTTCTTCGGTCTAGAAATGCAGCATGGCGTTCATACCGGCACAATCGTATCCCGGTCTTGGCCAATTAATATAGGCACCTACGCAATCTAGTTAAGCTCACTGTACGAAATGCAAAACACGCGTATTATAGGGATCGACTCACTACCTGCCGAAGCACCACTGACACCTACAGAGAGTCATTGATGATCTAGGTCTCGCCAAAAGTAAGAGGAGCTCACAGCCGCCACCTGGCTTGCCTACAACAGTCAAAAAATTTTTCGTGGGACACGATGATCCTGTTTCTTTGCATAATATGTGATCCTCTGCACGTATTTCGGTGGACGACAGGTTCTACTTCGAACTGATAGGTTATAAGGAGATCTGTGACGCTATTGTATCCTCATGCTCCAACGATACTGGATCTGATGGCCTTTCATTGAGCTTCATCAAAACGTGGATGCCCATTATTTTACCAGTAATATTAGACATATTTAATGCTTCTTTGCAGACTTGAGTTTTTCCTACTGCCTGAAGGAGGGCTATTGTTCTTGCTGTGTCTAAGAAATATCCTGCACTTACTGTTGATGTCTTTCAGCCCATCAGCACTCTTTGTACTACCAGTAAACTCCTCGAGGCTGTAGTCTACAAGCAAATGATTGTCTATGTTGAAACAAACTCTCTACTGAGTAGATGTCAATATGGTTTTCACAAGCGTCACAGCACCAGAACTGCACTTATAAAAATCGTTGATGATATACAACTGTCTATGGACCATGGACAAGTCACACTCCTGGTCTCCATTGACTTCTCTCGTGCTTTTAACCTAGTTAATGTGCAGCTCCTAGTCATGAAGCTTCGTGCCACCAGCTTTTCAGATATATTTTGCAACTGGATATCTTCTTATCTGACGGATAGAACTCAGATTGTTAGATTTCATGATGGAAGGACGTCCCAAGCTTTGTTTCGTGCGTATGGTGTGCCACAAGGCAGTATACTTGCGCCTTTGCTCTTTGCTTTATTTGTCAGTGACTTGCCTAATGTGTGCATGAATGCAAGCACACATTCATATTCTGACGATTTTTGTATTTACGTATCGGGCAAGGTTGGAGATGTTTGTATGATCGTAGAAAGAATCAACGAGGCTCCTACCGCTATTCTGGCCTGGGCAATCAGAAATGGCTTAATCATCAATAATAGTAAAACTAAAGCAGTCTGGTTTGGATCTCGGGGACTACTACGGGCGCAACATAATTTAAACATCCCACCTGTGCTCCTTATGGATCGGACTCCTATTGAATTATCTGCTGAGATCAAATTGCTGAGTGTTACGCTTGATGCTGAACTGTCCTTAAGGGCCCATTGTGCTTTAGTCTCTGGAAGATGTTATGGAGCTTCATCATGACTTAGACGATGTAGTATGTAGTGACTGCCTGCCTAAAGTCACTAGGCTATTGCTGGTCGAAGCCTTAGTTTTTCCACATCTGGACTACTGCTCTACCGTCTTCTTGGGACTTTCTGCTGAAATTAAACTAAAGCTAGAGCAATGCAAGAATGCTGTCCTGCGTTTTATCGAGGGTACACGAAAGTGGAAACACGTAACTCCAGTCTATAAGAAATACTTCATCCTAAGTCTCGAGGGTAGGATTAACTACATGGTAATCTGCCTTCTAGCCTTTATTCGACAAACTGGTGCTCCCTCTTAACTTAGTGAGATTTTTCACTACAAGCCTGATTGCACCACATTGGTTACGAGGACTAGTTCTTTTGATCTAGTTGTCGCCTGGGCTCGTACTGAAATGTTTAAAAGCAGTCTTACTGTGGGAGCAGCTAGGCTGTGGAATAAAGTCCCTTCTAATATTCGAGCTAATTATGCTTCAAGCTCGTTTTATGGAAAACTTTTTGCACACTTCAAGCGACTGGATCCTCGCCTCTCAAACTGAATTTATCTTTATTTTTAAGTGACTCAGTGATGATAAGTGATAAGAACTGACAAACTTCATCTGCAGTTATTACTTTGACTATATTTTTCTCTTAATCTTATATAATTATTAACCTTTAGTTTAAATAGCTTATACATTTTTTTATTATATTTTTTTTTTTTTTTTTTGAAGTAGCTATAATAACACCAAGCTGTCTGTATTTAATTATACGGTTAGTGCTTGCAAACACAAGTAGCTTGCTCATATTTTGAGCCTAGTATAATGCTTAGGCTACTAAGGACTCTGAGTCCTTAGCCTTAAATAAATTTAATCTTAATCTTAATCTGAATCTCTTGCGACTATAGGCATGATTAAGACTTATGTGATTAAATCAGTGATGTCAGGGTACTCTGTAGGGTCATCGGTGGCTGAGATTCCTAGCCTTGCAACGAACAACTCTACTCTTGACGTCTGCCAGTGAATGACTGACGTGATTTAATAGTTGATGGCTTTCAAGAGTCCTTTAGTAGATGAATCGTTGCGACAAATAGTAGTAAAAATGTATTTTTTGGCAAGGTAGTTTATTGTTGGATGGCCCTGAAAAGAATCGATGTGATGGATGGTTCATACGGAAACGTTAATACTTTTAATGGCCCTGAGGGGTCAAGTGGTGATACTTCAAGTTATTCCTTAATATCAGTATTCTCAATGATGGAGAGCCAGCTGTAAGTAACTGGACTTTTACCCTCCTAGTTTATGCGTACGGAGACTGTGCTGCTAAAAGAAATGCCCCTGGTGAAAGAGTATCTCGTATTCAAATTATTCCCCTGATAACTAACCGTTAACCTTCAGTCAGGAAAGTGGGCCTGAAAAATATCTCCTCTGTAGATACACCATTGGGATAAACCACTGTGGAGGCTGATGAAATTTTTAGTTGATGTAGCTATCCGAGCTCCCTTAGAATGTTTTTCCTGGCTTGTTATTTAAGTAAAACCTGCGTTGGTAGGATCAGATCAGTTGGAAGAACGGCGACAAAACTCTGAAGTGTTAGAGCAGACTGTTCTCTGGCTAGACGTCTCAAGGTATTTCATGGAAGAGGCTGACCATCGATTACACTGGCACACCAAAAAGAAAAGTGGACTGCACTTTTGACCAGACCTACTTATCTTTATGTATTTTGACGCGCTGAATCCGAAGCTAAGTTCCGTTTGACCCGTACACCCTCAAAATTTCGAGTAAATTACGAAAAACTGTGAAAAACAGCCGAAAATTGTAAGAAATCACATTTACAGCTCTTCAAACATTCAAAAAAATTTTGTACTCGTGTGACAAGGTTGATTCATATGTTTTTTAATGCGTTGAATCCAAATCCGATGTTTGTTTAATCCGTACACCCTTAACATTTCGAGTAAATCGAAGAAAACTGCAGAAAATCGCCAAAAATCGTAAAAAATTATATTTTTAGCTCATAAAACATGCGAAAACATTTTTGTAAACATGTGTCAACGTTAATTCTTACATATTTTAACATGCTGAATTAGATGTCCACTTGACCCGTATACCACCAAAATTTCAATAAATGTGCAAAAAACAGCAGAAAAACCGCAAAAAGTAGCAGAAAATTACAGTAAATCGTAAAAAATCGAATTTCTATGCTCTAGCTAAGTATAAAAAGAATTTCATGCAGATTTTGTCTAATTCTCATGTTTTATTTTTCACTGAGTTGAGGCTAGAGATTTTTTTAGCTCCAAAACTTTCAAAATTCCGAGGAAATCGTATAAACAGAAAGACATTGCGTTTGTGAGCGTTAAAAAACTAGTTTTCGGTGATCTTAAAGTTTCAACTCTAATACTAGGTCAACAATCTGGATTCACAAAAAATCCCTGCTTCTTATGTTTATGGGATCGCAGAGACAGGAAAAATCATTATGTTCAAAAAGACTGGCCGAAGAGTACTGAATTTTATCCAGGATCGAGGAATATCGTACGTGAACCACTGATTAAACCTTCCAAATTTTTGCTACCACCTCTTCATATCAAGCTGGGTCTCATGAAGCAATTTATCAAAGCTCTGAACAAAGATGGTGATTGCTTTCAATATTTAGGTGAGAAGTTTCGTGTGACAAGTGATGCAAAATTAAAGGAGGGTATTTTCGATGGTCCTGTAATTGTTGCTTTATTTCATTATGACAATTTTATTAGAAAGATGAATTTGCCATGCTGCTTTTTCTATATTAAAGTTTTAAGAGCATATCTCAAAACTTTTTAGGGAATCAGAAGAGTGAGAATTACCAGAATATGGTTGGAGAGTTGTTAGACATTCTTACCTTGACTTATTCCCAGAAAACCTTGGAGATTGACGTGAAGAGCAAGGAGAAAGATTCCATCAAGACATGAGTGAAATGGAAATTCGATATCAAGGAAGATGGGATATCCACATGATGGCTGATTTCTGTTGGACATTGAAGAAAGAAACAACTCAAGAAAGGAATAAGAAAAAGAGGAATTCCAATTCATAGGTCGCTTCAAGAGAAAAAAGTTCGCCACAAGAGGAAAGAAGTGTGAGAGCAATATGAACTAAAACATGATTCACATGAGTAGACCCATTTTGCTTTATTTTATATCCATGATATTCATACTTGACACTTGTTACTTTTTATATGGGCCATTTTTCAACATTATTTTTCGACGTACAAGAAGAACATATTTCGAAAATATTAAAAAAAAACTTTTTATACTCAGATTTCTACTAAAATTGCTTATAAACACATTTACCAAGGGTAATTAATTTTTCAAAATTTTAACTTATCAAAACAGTCATAATCATGTCATATAATGGGATTTTTCTACTTTAGAGGTTAGGTTACCAATTCGTAAGATTGAAAAAAAAAAATCGGGCAAAGAAAGATCAGTGCAAATTATCTGAAGATTACAATAAAAAAAAAAATCAAAAATTGGTTCATAATAGAGGGCTGTAGGTGGTTTCGAACGACTTTTTACGGTTTTTTTATTTGACATAACCTAAAAATACTGAAAAACACTTTTCAAACTTTAATTTCCACTGACATTGCTAATAAACACATTCACCATGTTTAATTAATTTTTTTTAAATTTTAACTTGACAATACAGTTACAATTGTGGCATAGTATGAAATTTTTTTACTTTAGAGGTTAGGTTAAAAATTTGTAAAATTAAAAAAAGAAAATCGGGCAAAGAGTAATCATTGCAAATCATCTGAAAATTAAAATAAAGAAAAATCCAAAATTGGTTCATAATAGAGGGCTGTAGGTGGTTCCAAACAATTTCTTACAGTTTCTTTACTCGACATAACCTCAAAATACTGAAAAAAAATTTTTCAAGTTCAGAATTCCACTGACAATGCTTATAAACACATCTACTATGATAAATCAATTTTTTTTAAGTTTGACGTTGACAATACAGTCTTAATTATGGCATAGAATGTAATTTTTATACTTCAGAGGTTAGGTTACCATTTTGCAAAATTGAAAAAAGAAAAATTAGGCAAAGAGCGATATTTGCAAATTATCTAAAGATTACAAACAAACAAAAATCTTAAATTGGTTTATAATAGAGGGCTGTAGGTGGTTTTGAACATTTTTTTACAGTTTTCTTATTCGAGATAACTTTAAAATACTAAAAAGCAGTTTTCAAACTTAAATTTCCAATGACACACATTCACCACCGTTAATTAATTTTTTTCTAAATTTTAACTTGACAATACAGTCATAATTCTGGCATATAATGGGATTTTTCTACTTTAGAGGTTAGGTTACCAATTTGTAAAATTGAAAAAAGAAGATCGGGATAAGAGNAAAAAAACTTTTTTTAGTTTTTTAACGCTCACAAACGCAATTTCTTTCTGTTTATACGATTTCTTCGGAATCTTGAACGTTTTGGAGCTAAAAGAATCTCTAACCTCAGCTCAGTGAAAAATGAAACATGAGAATTGGACAAAATCTGCAAGAATTTTTTTTTAATATTCGGCAAGAGCATAGAAATAATATTTTTTACGATTTACTGCGATTTTCTGCTACTTTTTTCGGTTTTTCTGCTGTTTTTTGCAAATTTATTGAAATTTTGGGGGTGTACGGGTCAAGTGGACATCAAATTTGTATTTAACACGTCAAAACATATAAAAATAAACCTTGACACATGTTTACGAAAATGTTCTCGAATGTTTTAAGAGCTAAAAATATGATTTTTTACGATTTTCGGCTATTTTCTGCAGTTTTTTGAGATTTACTCGAAATTTTGAGAGTGTACGGATCAAACAAACCTCGGATTTGGATTCAACGCATTAAAATACATATAAATCAACCTCGTCACATAAGTGCAAAATTTTTTTTGAATGTTTGAAGAGCTGTAAATGTGATTTTTCCGATTTTTGGCTATTTTTCGCCGTTTTTCGCAATTTACTCGAAATTTTGAGGGTGTACGGGTCAAACAAACTTTTCAGATTCAGCGCGTCAAAATACAAAAAAATAAGTCGGTCTAGTCAAAAGTACAGACCATTTTTTTTTTGTGTGCCAGTGTTATTCATGGCACTTATTAATCTTCGTGTTTTGGCATGAGATTCAATGTAAGTCGCTTGTCCAGTGAAGCACATTGTTGTTGGTAGCCGGCGTACCTTGCTTATGAATTTTCTCTTGGTTCACTGTTGGTGAGCAACTATAATATTTAAACATTTTCTCAGGATAGTTATAACCAAACTCACTTACTTATGGATCTGTTATTTTTCTAATGCCAGAAGGTGCTTTTATTTCTTCAGAGATCTTTTTACTGTTACTTGGAGAAAGAATAACATTCGTAGCTAATAATGCACAATTTAATACCTTGTGCTTCAAAAAACTACTACAGCAACAGAGATTTTCTCACTATTATTTTCTATCAATTTTTAGCTTTATGAATACTTTACCTACCTCTAAAAAATTGAAAAATTGAAGTACTGGAAAAAAATTGGTTAAGCAAGCGTAGGCAGCAGAAAGAAGAGTAAATGGGGTTAACGATGCAGTAACAGTTGCGCTTATTTTGTAAAAAATTTACTATTTATAATAAAACTTTTGCTAATTAGTCACTAAACGAATTTGTTGCTTTTAATAGATGTTAATAGTGTTTGTAAATTTTGACGGAAGTTCTAAAATATGTTGTAAGATCATTCTTCTTTGAACATTATGTACATTTCATTTTTGAATGAAATAAAATGTAATACCTAAGATTTTTTTTGGTTGCTTGTTGTTATAATTTTTGTATTATCTTGTATAAAATTAACAGTACCTAAGCAGAAATTGTAAGTAGGCTGTCAGTAAGGCCTACTAAGGCTGCCTCTCTAGCCTACTGAGATCTTACAACTGTCGCGTCAGGGTGTTAACTAGGCCTTCAGTAAGCTGCCTTAATAAGCGTAAGCTAACCACCCTTTAATTAATAAATATAGATATGTCCATTTAACAGTTCACACTGTACTATGATTAAACGAATTTAATCCTTTATTTTCAACAAATAATATTTCAATTTTGCCCCAACGATTGACCTTCAAGATAAATCAACTTTTACATTAGTAAGAATGTAAACTTAACCTTGAAGTTAGCACTCAATGTTTATTACAAGTAAGAAATACGTACAAATATATGCTAGTTAACTATAAAGTATCTTAAAATAATAATCAAGCAACAAATAAAAATTGACTACCCACACTGCAGCTTACTTTTTTTTATATAACAACAAATTGGCTTGAACGATTGACAGAAGAATTCGACTTGATAGCAGACAGTTGAATGATAGTGTACAGACTGTTATATATTGACAACAAATTTAATGTCAATTGGTTTTATTAGTCTCATGTTTATATTAATGCTAATTAATTATTAAATCAAGATTAAATAAAAAATCCGTGTAACATATGTACCTGTATACGCTACAGCTTACTCTGCAACTAAAGCTTACATAGCTGTACATACATTCATAAAAGTAGGATAAAGGTAGCTTATGTAGGCTGTCTCAAGGCAATACTGTAGTCCACCTAAATTCATTGTTTCGTTTCATACTTTGGAAGCGTGGAGGGGTACTCTTTTCAGTTCCCCCAAATGTGTAGATTCTTTTAGTCAACAAGTAGCATATATGATATACAGAAGGAGTGCTCTATACAGACGCACAAGCTATATATAGCACTGTAAGTAAGGTAGCAGCTATCGAGGTTCCATATAGCTGGTGCTAGTTCCACCATATGACCTGAAATAATGGAACTGTTGTCCTGGAGAACTTAAAAGAGCGATTCTTTCCCGGTGACAATGAAATAACTCTGGATAACCTGTGTAACGTTGCATTTTCTTGCCCTGTGACACGTAAAGTGTCCTGGTCAGGGCAGTCCCAAAGCAACGTTCCAAGACACTAAAATTATCACCGATGGCTGCACTGTGAACGACGCAAATGGTACTGTATCTAAAACGCGAAAAATACCACCGCTTAACGACGCTCGTGGTTCGGCCAAACTCAGCTCGGCTTCTGGAGACTCTCACCTAGAGGAAGTCCCACCAGAAGTGGCAGGTCGGGAAGCAAGCTACTTTCCTAGGGAAAAACGAGTCCCACAACCTGAAAGAAAACGCTCTCTGGCAATGGCCTACAAATATTTCAGATTTCTCAGATTATTAAGTTCACTTTTTCCGTTGTTACACTTACGCGGGCGTCTAGGCCCGGAAAATCTCGTCGCGATCCGGCGCTACGCCACGGTACGGATTCTGACAATCACGCTTCCTTCTAATCCACTCTCGCTCTAATGATCTTTTAGAGGCACGATCACAGGGGCTGGTTCCCGCGGCTCACCCTATACACACGTGGCCAATACACAAACACACGCTCCTATGCACTACTTCTTGCGACAACACTACACGCTACTTTACCTCGGGGCTTACCATCTTACTCTCTTCTTCAGCAACTGAATCGGCTGGTGACCCTGACCTCGCAGTTGACAACTGATAGCGGCGGGGATGGTTCCTTGGTCATCGGGCGCAAGGTCAGGCTGACTAATCGTAGTCGCTAGCTCTCTTTGTCCTTCTCTCCTTCTCTCTTGACTCTCTCTCTCTCTTTCTCTCTCTTTCTCTCTCTAAACTACTGAAATCGCGAAAAACTCAGAAGCTCTGGTTCGCTCAAATGCTACTACAGAAGTGACACGTTAGGCCCACCAATTAGTGCAGCCTCGCGCATTACCGCCCTCTATCTTCGTACATAGGTATCGACAGTCATACGAGCTACTTCTACTCCTACGCATATACTCTTGCTCATACACACACACTCGGACGCGGCGCACTTTACAAAAATAGATGACGATACTTTTGGTACATATTCACGGCGCGGTTCATATATAAATATGTGGCGAGGTACTACAAATCCTTATTTACTAAGTACATATGTGTGTGTTTTTGTACGCCGTTACTCTTGATGCATGTGTTTCCGCAACTCTCTTGTCTTCTTTTCTCTCCTTGGTGCTACTCTTGTATCCGATTACTCTCCCGTAGCACATGAAACACACAGACCCAGACCTTTATTAGCTCTTTGTAAAAAAAAATAGATTTTACCTTGATGATGCGTTTCGGCCGTTAAAGCTATAGGGTCAGAGAAAAATGACTCTTTTCAACTTTTAATGACTTTTTTTTGCGAGAACGTATGCCTATAGCTCCTTGGTATCGATTATGTGTTACCCAGGATAATATGCATCCTGCAGCTGATTTAACCTACTGCTGTGAAACCTTATTATCTGTACTTGGTGTAAGCTAAAAAGTGAATATTCATAGATTAAAAAAATTTTAATGTGTTTTTATATTCTTGGTGATAATACAGTCCATTAGAACAGCTTTATGTGCTAATTATAATAGATTTCACCTGATTATGCTAAGATTGATCTTTTTTCCTAGAGACTCGTTTGACATCATCTTCTAATGATAACATAGGACACAGGGTACATGAGTATCATCTATAAAAATTTTACTAATATATATGTACAGAAGAGTAGGTAAATAAATGCTGTGATGTTCATTGATGTTCTTCTGGTATTGATTATTGACTGTAAAAAATGTACATCATGCTTAAGGACGTTGCCCTGGATCTTTTCGCCTTGACTAGTTACCTGTATTATCGATGTAGAATCGAAACTTGGCAACACCGTCGGCTGTTGTTAAGTATACTTATATATGGGGTAAAAGAATATATACTAGATACACCTGATCGCTGTTTATTATAAGGTATTAGTATTCAAGTCAAGTGTCATGCCTCCCGAAAGATACCATTGGAAAGTAAAATATGTGTCCAAAAAGGTTTACGAACACATGTCCCGGTGATTAGAGAACGGTAGTAACAACAAGGGACGACAAGTTGCATCTACCAATGAGAGTGAAAAAAACTCGGCCGAAATAACCTCGAAGTACCCTGTTGAAGGAGCGCGTATCGTTGATTTGAAGCATATGTCCAAACAAATGTACTGCAAAAATTGCCAGGAAAAACTGCACATGGGCGTTATCGTGGATGAAACTATTCATGGGATAAGTTCGTATTTCAAAGTAAAATGTGATGGATGTTGTATTGTCCAGTCAATTGAAAGTGGACCTTTGACTGCACTTCCTGGCAGTACTAAGAAAATGTTTGAAACAAATGCGAAGTTACCTCTAGGTAAGAAACAATAAATATTAAGCACGATATTTGTCTGTTCATAAATAACTAATTAATAAAAATTGCATATACACAGGTGCAATACGTGCAGGTATAGGGCACACACAGGCTGACACCTTTTTAAGTACTTTTAAAGTACCTATTTTGTCAAAAAACAATTACAAAACTCAAGAAAAATATATTGGTCCATTCATCGAAGAAGTAGCAAAGAATAGTTGCATCCATGCTATTGAATTAGAACGAGCAGCGACCCTGGCAAATTTAGACAAACTAAAGAAAGTGTTGTGAGTAGTTTCCTATCAATACATCCTGTCAAAAATTTTTTTCAATCAATTTGAAGTTTACATGAACTGATTTTTACACTTACAATGAGTTAATCTTACAATTTTTAAATGTAATCATGCAAAAATTTGATTCTTACAACGTTATTGTATTTGAGGTATACACAAAAACCGTTGTTTTTATATGATTATTACCAAAAATTACTTTTGTAAGATTGTAATTGCCAGTATGCTGTCAATTACATTATTAAAATTATACAACAGTTAATGAATGTAAGTGTTTTTTTTTTATACACATTGATATATACATATATATATAAAATTATGAATTATGAATGTGTAAATGGTGAAGAAATTACGTTTGTGAGACTGTTTGCTAAATTTAATTTTGGATGGACTCAACGCGCAAATGGTTATGCCTACGACAGTCTGAATGGATATGGTGCTCTGATTGGGGAGCTTAGTGGAATGGTCCTAGTATATATAACTTTTAATAGAAAATGTCGTCAGTGTGACTCTAATGAAAAAAGAAATGTTCTGATAGAACATGATTGCCGCTTAAACTTTTATGGTAGCGCTAAGGGTATGGAGGCCGAAGGTGCGCGTAAGCTGGTAACTGAAAATGAGCTTTTTAAAAATGCTCATGTTGAAATAGGCGTATTTATTGCCGGCAATGATAGTTGCAGTATTAGTGCAATACAAAGTAAATCTAGGTGTACAGCTAGAGAAGGTAAAGAGAATTATGTTGGGTTACAACTGAAGAATGCTGTATTATTCAAGGAACTTAAAATTTTATTTGTTAAGCTTGCCGAAAACGCCAAAAAGTTTTTAATGGCAGCATCTTCACAGGCAAATGAGAGCCTTAACAATTTGATGTGCAGTAAGGCTCCAAAGAGATTATGTTACAGCACAAGTCAGTCATGTGATCTTCGATTTGCTTGTACAGTCGTACAAAAAATTTTTGTAGAGGCTTATGTCGATCGTATTCTTCATGCTCTACGTTTTGAAATGACAGATCGACTCACTAGGCGTATTCAACGCTGTGACAAAAAAGCTTCAAAACGCAAGATCAGAAAGGAACGTGTCAATGTGAAAAGAAGGCGTATTCAGCTTTCTCAGGCGCGCTCTCAATTAAAACATCGACAAGAAAAAAGAGAAGGGGTTTCATATAGCAGTCATATGTCTCTCTTTGACGTGCAAGAATCTTCGAGTGCCCAAAGTTTCGATGCTGACGAAAGCTTCTCTGAATCAATCCCCACTGAAGGATTAAATCAGCTACGTGATACGAACAGTTTTGAGACAGATGAAGAAGCTGTAGTATTTTTCGACCTGGAAACAGGAGGGTTTGACATGTTCAAAGATGAAATTTTACAAATTTCCCTAAAATGTAATGAAAAATCGTTTACTTCTTACATAACACCAACGCGATCAATCAATCTAAAATATTTAGAAATTTATAACTTGACCCGAATAAACAAGAACCTTTATAAAAATGGTCAGCAAGTTGAGACAAACAGTAAATCGGCCATTGCACACGATGTTTTGCAATTTTTAAAGGAAATAGAAAAAAAATGTATTTTAGTTGCTCATAAATGTGACTTTGATTCCAGGCGTTTCGTTAATTTAGTAAAAAATTGTGATTTACTCAGTAATTTTCAAAATGTCATTGTTGGCTTGACGGATACTTTGCCTTTGTTTGAAAAACAAATTGTTGATGTAGAAAATTATAAGTTGACTACTTTGGCATCCTCCAAATTACAAATTTGTTGTTTGGATGCTCACGATGCAAAGTTTGATGTGGAAATTCTAGAAAAACTAGCTTAAAAATTCTTAAGAATAGAAGATTTAATGGCAATCAATGCAACTTTCGCTGATGTGTGTCAATATATTGATAAAAAGAAGCGCAGTAAAAGTAATAAGAATTCATTTTTACCTTTAAAAGGTGTACTTTCAAAAGAAATGATGCAAAGATTGGCCGAGTCAAATTTCAGTTATCAAAATTTAATCGATGCTTATAAAAATGGCCCAGAATGTGCGACTCACCTTTTAGAAGACAGAGTAAATGGATCAGCAACAATTATTTAAAAAAGACTGATTCTCGATAATATTCTCAATCACTTACTGTTAGTCACAAAAGTACAAAATAAGATTATTACTGAAGTTATATCATTACATGCGTAATTTTGAATGTGATATTAGAGTTGTATAAACATGCTGAAAAATAAAAGTGTTGGTCCCATTGGCACTGATGCAAGTAATGTTATGTAAAATTTATAAATAGAAAAGCAAAAATTTTTATAAAAACTCGATACCTTAATTTATACATATTACACCATACCCCCGTGATGTGTACATTTGTATTTGTCAATTAATAACTTTTTATATTGTTTAACACCTTTTTTAATAACTTGCTGTAGATTTAGTATTGCACATGAGGTACATTTGAATGTGCCGCCAATGTCCCGCTCTCTCCTTCGTTTTCCCTAAGATACGGTGTTGCCACGTTAACCTTCAAACATCTTTTTTCGTTCCTATTTTCATTGATATCTTAATAAGAAGCATTATAACATGGCTCCAAACTTTAAAGGTGGAATCATAAAATATTTTTTCAATTAATAACAAAATATTTCTCACTTGTGTTATTTCTAATAGGTTTTATAAGGTTATTTCAATCGCTGTCCCATAAGAACAGCGTTAAACTGCTTGTCATATATCGCATATTTCTCTTTTTTTAGTATTATAAGGTATGCCCAAAAAACGTGTGCGAGTTCAGAATGGTTTAATCTACCATACTTCCAAGTTTCGTCAAGTTCTGTAATCATTTTTATAAACAGGGCAACGTCCTTGAAGAAATGATGAGCTATGTTAAAAGTTGTCTCTAAAAGACAAAAAGCATGAGTTGCAGAATCAGTGTTGTCAAGAGCATAAAATGTCTTTAGTATCTGAGTCATTATCTGAATTTTATAAATGTATTTTATTTTTAATCCTCATGAACATATTTTATGCATACTTATTATTGTAAAACTGGTTTGGTTGATATAGGGGTGTACACTTCTGGTACTCATGTGGTGTCTGAAGTCATCATAGATCACAGTTTAGACGTTTGGTCTAAAATGTGTACTCTTTTCTACATATGTTATTAATATAAAAGTTAAATAAGATGTATTAATTTCATTGCACTTTTCATTACAATATACATTCATGTGTATAAACCTTTTGTGCAAAACAGACTTATTTTCATCTATGCTGTAGAAACAACTCTATAATAATAGAATATTTCTCATGAAATTTTTTTAGGAATTTTGATTCTAAAACATTAATTACGTATGTTACAGAATTTCTAGCTAACTGTAGAAAATAATTCTCTTCTAGATATGCAAAAATTGCTTAGCTTAACATACAGAAGACTCGAATAGTTATTTTTATAAATAATTATAGCTCCACTGTGAACAATCATGAATACTACTATTAAAATATTTATAAATTGATCTTGAAAGATTGACTTCCCTGAGTATGAAACTTTAACTAAACGTTTTCTTCGTAATTGAAAATTTCGATTATTTCTTGTGCGAAAGGCAAAAAAAGTACAATAAATAAGTGTACAGCTAGAGAAGGTA
>NW_019379468.1:21420-83831 GCF_000648655.2 Copidosoma floridanum | reverse complement strand
TTCTGGGGTATAAAAAATTATTTTTTCAGTCATAATAATTCTTCAAAAAGTTACATGATCCCTAAATAAAATTTGTACACTAAACTAAATATGAAACTTGATATATATTAGTAATTTAATAAGTTTATAGAGATAGACCTGATTATAAAATAGGAAATCAATAATATATAATTAAAGTAATAACAGTTCGTAAAAGAATTTGTACAAGGGTTTCAGAGATCATTAGATGAGAATCTAGTATCAAACTTTGTAAATTTAAAGAAAAAGCAAATTTAGTACACCGAAAAAAAATGTCGAATAAACTATGAACTATTCAAAATCTAAGACACCATGTGCTATGTAACCACAAAACACAAAAAATTGCAAAAAACACACGGGCTGTTGGCTTGTCATTTTAAAACCAAAATCACAAGCTCCTTATCCCCACACAGGTCAAAAGCGTGTGCTTTTGATTAATAAACCCTAGATAGGCCTAAGACCTGTATTAATTACCTAACAAGTCTTTAATGCCTTAACCTCAGACATGCCACAGGTCAGTGTTTGTTACCTGATACATACGAGTATCTTAAACCCAGACAGGCCAAACGCGTGTGCATTTTGATCAATAAATTTCGAACTCCTAAGCCCAGACGGGCCAAAGGCCTGTATAAATTACCTTATAAATTGCAACTACTGAACTTCAGACAGGCTAAAGGCCTGTATACTTAAACCAATAAACATTGAACTTCTAAGCCCTGCACAGGCTAAAGGCCTGTATATTTAAACCAATAAATTTCAAACTTCTTAACTATAGACAGGCCAAAGTCGTGTGTTCCTTCATAAGTAAATCCCATACCCCTAGGCCCTAGACCAGCCAGAGGCCTGTTTTTTTTTTTGATAAATCTCAACCCCCTAAGATCTAGACAGTCCAGAAGTCTGTATTTCTTACCAAATAAGTCCAAACCTTCTAAGCCTCAGACAGGCCAAAAGCCTGTTTATCTTAATGAATATAGTTCAAACTCGTAAACCCCGGCAGGCTTAAAGGCCTGTACTTATATCCTTACAATTTCTAAGCTTCTAAGCCCTGAAAAGGCCACAGGTCTGTATTTATTAACTGATGCATTACAAGCATCTTAATCTCAGATAGGACAACTACCAGTTTTTTCGATCAATTAATACCTGACTTCTGAACTCTAGATAGAACGAACGGCAGTATCTATAACTTGATCAATTCTATGCTTCTTAACCTGAGACCATCCAGAGGCCTGTATTTCTAACATACAAATCCTAAGATTCTATGCCCCAGACATGTTAACAGCCTGTATTTATTATCTAATAAGTCTCAACTTTCTCATAGAAGCCTCAAACAGAATGAAGGTCCGTAATCATTACCCGAAAAATTCCAAGCTCCTTAATCCCAGTCAGACCAACGGCCTGAATATTTTAGTCAATAATCTTCGAACTCGTTAGCCTTAGACAGACCAAAAGCCTTTATTCATGACTCAATAAATCCCTAGCTCCTAAATCTTGGACAGATCCAAAGCCTATAAGTTTCAATCAATAATAAACTTTGAACTTCTAAGCACTAGGCAGGCTAAAGCTCTGTATTTCAATCAATATACTTAGTAGTCCTATTCCCCAGACAGGTTGAAGACCTGTATTTTCTACCTTTTTCATCTCAAACTTTTTCAAATGAGACAGGCTAACAGCCTGTATATTTTAGTCAATATACTTTGAACTTCTATGCCCTAAGCAAGCTGGACGCCTGTATTACCTTATCGATCACAGGCTTCTGAGCATCATGTCAAGGGCCTGCATTTATTGTCTAATAAGTCCCAAGCTTTTTAACTCGAGACAAGCTACAGGTCAATGTTTGTAACCTGAGAATTACAAACTTCTTCGTTCTGGAAAAGCTAAAGGCCTTTATATTTTAATCAATAAGCGTCTAAGCACTAGTCAGGTGGAAAGCCAGTATTGATTACAAGATGAATGTTAAGCTCTTAGCCCTAAACTAGCTGGAGGACTGTATTTATTTGTTAAAAAATTTTATAGTTCTGTAGCCTAAGCTCTAAAACTCCAGAGTAGCTTCAGGTCCGTTTATCCTTTAAGCAATAATCCCCTGAGCTTCCAAGCCCTAGACAGACCGTAGGCCTCTGTTTCTTGATTGATAATTTATCTAGTTTTTTTATACACCGACAGGATGGAGGTCTGTATTTTTTATCTAACGAATTACAAGTTTCCAAGCCTTAGAGATAAAAGAAGCTTGAATTCAATAGTTAAATTATCTTTAGTAGGCCTTAAGGTCTGTTGTATTACCACACAGCTTTTGAACATCAAGTTTTAAACAGGCTAAATAACTGTGTATAAAAACTTTACTGTTCAAAAAAACTATAGAATCAAAACCCAAAGCTGAGTAATGTTTTGAACTAATGTACTAAAACCCTTATGCTTAAATATACGACTTTACATTATATTTTATATACATTATACTAAGAATTAAATTAAATGCAGAAATTAACTGTAATGTAAGAAACTACTACAGTGTTATATACGTGTACAGTAGTTGCAGGCATTTTTGTCCTAGTAATTAAATTCTCATATTTAAGATGACAGATGAATGATACATAATTAAAGTACAAAAAATTGTTATTCTAAGCCTATTATACTATTTAAAATATCTTAAGTCTACAGTCTACGTATCGTTGGTCAAATATTTGAACCTCTGTCTACAATCAAATAACTTTGACGCACGCTAGATCACTTTTATATAACTCTCTAACATTTTACTCACAAAATGGTAGTTTTCATACCTGGACGTACATGTGACAAGGGCAAGTACAAGATCCAAGGGATCTGTAAAGCAGGGCCTGAGGAACTTCTTGTGCTTGCCTAAGTTGGACGCACACCAAGTGCTTATCCACCAAGGGCGGAATAACCTCCTTAATGTTGGAAAATAAAATGTTTTTCAGTGTTGGTGGTGCCGTTGAAAAAATAGGGCTCACACCTAGTGTTCATCCAACCAGGTCAAGCGCAAGGAGCCTGGTGCTTGCCCTGGCAACATGTAGAACCAGATATATAAACTACCATCTTTTATCCAGGGCAAAAAGAACAACTTGCACGCCCGAAGAACATGGTTGTTGTAAGTGTTTGCCCCAGGTAAGAACAATATTTTTTGTATCGATAGCGGATAGTGCAACTTTGCAACCATGGGCACAGTTTCCGCCTGCGAATTACTTTTCGCCCTATTGCGGTACCAAAATTAAGGCATGGTAGGGCCACAATGCTTCTTTCTGCCCGTATGTGTAAAGTTATAAGTGGGCAGAAAGTATGCCCTAGGGTACAAAACTCTGCGCCAAGGGACAAAATTGATCTCGCACCTTCTGCGCATCTAACTGGGTCAATCAAAAAGCCCTGGTGCTCATCCCGGTGAAATTTGCCACCAGATACGAGAACTACCATTATTTTTGCAGCTACCTAGTTAGTTTTTTGGTTTTCCGTATTAACTGTACTTTCCTAAGAGCTTTGACCAAGATTGAGATAGACGTCTTCTCTATTTTGTCTTAATTTTTTTCATAGCGAGCTGTCTAATATTACATATGAGATGTGTAGTTATATATTATACCTCTCTGGGATTTAAAAGGCACTCTTATCTTAAGTCTTAGTTTTTGTATTTTCAAGAGTTCTTTTTTATTTCCAATTTGTAAAAAATTCAAATAGTTTCAATAAAAAATAAGTGGAAAAAAATCTATGTTCTTTGATATTGTAAAAATTTTTAGTTGAAAAATAATGTAAAAAGTAACAGTTTATTTTGTCAGTGGTAATAGAAAGATTGAAAAAAAACAACATTATTTAATTAAAAACTGTTGAAAGCTCTGCGAATTAAGAATATTCGTACATGTAAACATATGTAAATTAACACACACTTACACAACATTTTATTTCTGTCTTAATAAATAGTTTTGTAAAAAATTTGCCTATTATTCTTATTTAGTCTTCTAGATATGCAAAAATTGCTTAGCTTAACATACAGAAGACTCGAATAGTTATTTTTATAAATAATTATAGCTCCACTGTGAACAATCATGAATACTACTATTAAAATATTTATAAATTGATCTTGAAAGATTGACTTCCCTGAGTATGAAACTTTAACTAAACGTTTTCTTCGTAATTGAAAATTTCGATTATTTCTTGTGCGAAAGGCAAAAAAAGTACAATAAATAAAGCAGTAAAGAGTTGTATCCATTACATTCTGGGGTATAAAAAATTATTTTTTCAGTCATAATAATTCTTCAAAAAGTTACATGATCCCTAAATAAAATTTGTACACTAAACTAAATATGAAACTTGATATATATTAGTAATTTAATAAGTTTATAGAGATAGACCTGATTATAAAATAGGAAATCAATAATATATAATTAAAGTAATAACAGTTCGTAAAAGAATTTGTACAAGGGTTTCAGAGATCATTAGATGAGAATCTAGTATCAAACTTTGTAAATTTAAAGAAAAAGCAAATTTAGTACACCGAAAAAAAATGTCGAATAAACTATGAACTATTCAAAATCTAAGACACCATGTGCTATGTAACCACAAAACACAAAAAATTGCAAAAAACACACGGGCTGTTGGCTTGTCATTTTAAAACCAAAATCACAAGCTCCTTATCCCCACACAGGTCAAAAGCGTGTGCTTTTGATTAATAAACCCTAGATAGGCCTAAGACCTGTATTAATTACCTAACAAGTCTTTAATGCCTTAACCTCAGACATGCCACAGGTCAGTGTTTGTTACCTGATACATACGAGTATCTTAAACCCAGACAGGCCAAACGCGTGTGCATTTTGATCAATAAATTTCGAACTCCTAAGCCCAGACGGGCCAAAGGCCTGTATAAATTACCTTATAAATTGCAACTACTGAACTTCAGACAGGCTAAAGGCCTGTATACTTAAACCAATAAACATTGAACTTCTAAGCCCTGCACAGGCTAAAGGCCTGTATATTTAAACCAATAAATTTCAAACTTCTTAACTATAGACAGGCCAAAGTCGTGTGTTCCTTCATAAGTAAATCCCATACCCCTAGGCCCTAGACCAGCCAGAGGCCTGTTTTTTTTTTTGATAAATCTCAACCCCCTAAGATCTAGACAGTCCAGAAGTCTGTATTTCTTACCAAATAAGTCCAAACCTTCTAAGCCTCAGACAGGCCAAAAGCCTGTTTATCTTAATGAATATAGTTCAAACTCGTAAACCCCGGCAGGCTTAAAGGCCTGTACTTATATCCTTACAATTTCTAAGCTTCTAAGCCCTGAAAAGGCCACAGGTCTGTATTTATTAACTGATGCATTACAAGCATCTTAATCTCAGATAGGACAACTACCAGTTTTTTCGATCAATTAATACCTGACTTCTGAACTCTAGATAGAACGAACGGCAGTATCTATAACTTGATCAATTCTATGCTTCTTAACCTGAGACCATCCAGAGGCCTGTATTTCTAACATACAAATCCTAAGATTCTATGCCCCAGACATGTTAACAGCCTGTATTTATTATCTAATAAGTCTCAACTTTCTCATAGAAGCCTCAAACAGAATGAAGGTCCGTAATCATTACCCGAAAAATTCCAAGCTCCTTAATCCCAGTCAGACCAACGGCCTGAATATTTTAGTCAATAATCTTCGAACTCGTTAGCCTTAGACAGACCAAAAGCCTTTATTCATGACTCAATAAATCCCTAGCTCCTAAATCTTGGACAGATCCAAAGCCTATAAGTTTCAATCAATAATAAACTTTGAACTTCTAAGCACTAGGCAGGCTAAAGCTCTGTATTTCAATCAATATACTTAGTAGTCCTATTCCCCAGACAGGTTGAAGACCTGTATTTTCTACCTTTTTCATCTCAAACTTTTTCAAATGAGACAGGCTAACAGCCTGTATATTTTAGTCAATATACTTTGAACTTCTATGCCCTAAGCAAGCTGGACGCCTGTATTACCTTATCGATCACAGGCTTCTGAGCATCATGTCAAGGGCCTGCATTTATTGTCTAATAAGTCCCAAGCTTTTTAACTCGAGACAAGCTACAGGTCAATGTTTGTAACCTGAGAATTACAAACTTCTTCGTTCTGGAAAAGCTAAAGGCCTTTATATTTTAATCAATAAGCGTCTAAGCACTAGTCAGGTGGAAAGCCAGTATTGATTACAAGATGAATGTTAAGCTCTTAGCCCTAAACTAGCTGGAGGACTGTATTTATTTGTTAAAAAATTTTATAGTTCTGTAGCCTAAGCTCTAAAACTCCAGAGTAGCTTCAGGTCCGTTTATCCTTTAAGCAATAATCCCCTGAGCTTCCAAGCCCTAGACAGACCGTAGGCCTCTGTTTCTTGATTGATAATTTATCTAGTTTTTTTATACACCGACAGGATGGAGGTCTGTATTTTTTATCTAACGAATTACAAGTTTCCAAGCCTTAGAGATAAAAGAAGCTTGAATTCAATAGTTAAATTATCTTTAGTAGGCCTTAAGGTCTGTTGTATTACCACACAGCTTTTGAACATCAAGTTTTAAACAGGCTAAATAACTGTGTATAAAAACTTTACTGTTCAAAAAAACTATAGAATCAAAACCCAAAGCTGAGTAATGTTTTGAACTAATGTACTAAAACCCTTATGCTTAAANCCAAGTGCCCGGGAAGTACCCGCCAAGTGCCTGGGAAGTACTCGTCAAGTGCCCGATTAGTATCTGCCAATTATTCAGGAAGTACCCACCAAGTGCCCGGGAAGTACCCACTAAGTACCCGGGAAGTACGCGCCAAGTGCCCGGGATGTGCCCGCCAAGCGCCCGGTAAGTACCTGCCAAGTGCCCGGGATGTCCCTGCCATGTACCTGGGAAGTACCCGGGAAGTACCCACCAAGTGCCCGCAAAGTGCCTCATCTGTACTGAAAAAAGTGGTGGTGCCTTAGCTCTGTGCATTATCCTGAATTATTGCCAACCGTATGGGTAAAAAATTACTCACAAGAATAACATAGCCTCATACGGACCATGACGCATTATACATTTTTTAAGGCATTAACGCATTTCTTATAACTAAGTTAGTTTTTTTTAGTTTTGTGATTAAGGTTAGAGCGAGCAGTAGTTTTTTTGCTGCCTCTTTTTAAAAAAAATGGTCCTATTACAAATGTATGTGCTTTACTAAGTAAGCATGAAAACATTTGTCCATTGGTGGCACTAATACTAAGTGTTGCGTGGAGAGTATAACACGAGTGCATCATGGATCATGGGCTTTTTTTGTGATTGCTGCCAGCAGTTAAGTTACGTAGTTTGTGTTAACGCCTTCAGGCAGCGCTACTGTGAACGTGTACTAACTGTTGGTGTATTCCGCATGTCAACAAACTTTATTTTATGCGTATACTCCAATGCTACATTCATATTTCGGAGTTTGTTTACATGCTGAACTAACCAACAGTTACAGTTAGTATATGTCAAAAGTAGCACCGCCTGATCATGCAGCAGTCGACGACCTACGTAACTTAACTGCTGGCAGCATCTGTGGAATACAGCATGGGCTCTAAGTTAAATTTTTTTTTGGGTACTGTAAACGCATGCATGTCACACTTAAAATTAGATCACTCTGAGTTGAGAATTTGTTTTATTCCTCCTGGCATACCCAGAAACGCAAGCAAGACATACCTAACAACAATATTTTTGACCGAGAGGTCGACTATTTTTGCAAAAATACTATCGTGTAAAGTGAAAAAATTCCTACTGATGTGGTCCTTGTGACGTTGTGATTTCGGCCCCGAAATCGACGTTTTCACGTCGACATGAAGCCGTCCCGATACAACGCACTAAAACACATCATATCACGTGCGACACCTAAAGCAACGAAACTCAACGACCGAATACTCTCTCGAACGCCTTGGCTTGGCTCAGCTCTGCTCTCTCGATGTAGACTCCTTACCTAGAGGAGGCCCCGCCGCGGACTGTCCGTCGGGAGGCGGACAGTTCCCGAGGAAAATGATCAGGATGAGAATATTTCACACTCGTACAAATAAACACACCAACATAAATTTCACTTTTAGACTATTCTTTATTTTATTTACAAGAGATGAACACTTCTAGAAAATCGACGCTACCTTCGGCGCTAACTCCCAATTCGCAGTACACACACACACATCTTAGCTCTTATACCCCGCCGTCAAACACCTACCTGCAACTACACGCACACGCACACCCACAGTTCCCGCACTCGACCTAGAGAATGGCTCGCTTTGAGGTTACGACAACCCGGTTTGGTTACGAGAGCACTTGGCTACAACGACACGCC
Source organism: Copidosoma floridanum (assembly GCF_000648655.2). The sequence goes on along the minus strand of NW_019379468.1, from coordinate 75,520 downwards.
TTCAATCACGAGCTACCTCACGCATCAGCCCGATGACGAGGACATCTCTTGGTCTGCAGGGTTTCCTACTGGCGGCTTCACCAGCTGGTTTACCGAGTCTCCGACAACGCTGCAGATACACACACACACAAACGAACTCTATGACGTCCTACTGCATCGGTCAGCTGGCCCCTCGCCGACTGCCGAGACTCGGACAACACTTCACTTCGAATACACACACGCTTTACGTCCTACCGCATCGGATAGTCGACCTCTCGCCGACTCCCGAGACTCAGACAACGCTTCGCTTCGATACACACACACTCTCACACGCACCGTTCCCGTCATCTCGAATGCCCTGAATTACCCACGATTCAAGCGATCACGCCCACCAAGCTCTCTTCCCCGATCCGAACGTCTTCCTCTCAAACAAACGAATTCTCGCTCTCACTCTGTTAGCAACCTCGACCCCCCCATTCACACTTTTTACTCTCCTTCGAAAACTTAACAAAATCCCTCGTATCTTCAACCACACACACTCATCCATACTTTCGCTTTTTCCCCTTACCCTCGAAACATCCTACGCTCACACCACCTCACTTCGGCGCCACATACTATGTCCCTCTCCCTCACTTTCCCACTAGTCTCTAACCTCACCACACACTACGCGAAATACCTCTAGACCACCATCTCCAGGAAGTTGTTGGCATCGTGTCCTCGCGATGTCGCCCACTGCCATCCTGCTCCTCGTGATTGNGTATTAAATAATAATTTGAAAATGTCACGGTTATAAAATGTTCCGTAAATGTACACCTTTATTTAGTTAAAAACAAAATATTACGATAAGTTAGTTTTGAAATATTCATTACAATTTAGTTTGCATTGTTTTATTGAAAACTTACTGTTAAAATAAAAAGTCATATTTTACACACTCTCATCTAGTATCATGTTTTCTTACTTTGGTTCATTTAATCTTTGAATCATAAAAAAGTAATGGCAACTTTGCTTTCTCGGAGAAAAGAGCTATTTTTTAAAATTACTAATATGTTTGAGTAAAACAATTAAGTCCAAGCAACGTGATCAATAAACATGGAAAACTCTCAGGATATCTGGACTGTCCTTAGCAGATGAAACGTTTTTAGTTAGAAAAAAAGTATTGAATCTTGTAATTAATTATTGATTGTATTTTAACAGATCTTCTTAATATAGAAGAAAAAAAATAGTTATCTTTGGTTATGTATGACAAACATTGCAACAAAATTACAGGAACTGCAGAATAACTGCTGCTGAATTAAAAAACTGTAAATCTCTCATATCTTCGTGTTAAATTGCATGTATTCTGTAAGCGGACCTTTCATTATTATTATAGCACTTATTTTCTCGTAAAATTTTTAAAATTCACTTAGATCAAATTCATTCTATTTAACAATTAGGAATATGTTTACTTTTTGTAAACAAGTACCATATATTTTATAACTTAAAATTTTTTTGGTGATTCTTGCATACTACAATTTTTTTTATTTATTTTTTTTATACTTTTAAAAAGGCGTATTTGTTATCATCCAAACCCAAATTTTCTTCTACTGTGGTTTATATATAATATACAGTATGATATGTAATGGGAGCATTTCCCGAGAACCACGTGTAGAGCGATTTTTCTGACGCGAACCCCGTTAGAATTAATTTTTTAAGGCAAATAGCTTTTAAATGGGAGCCGATTGAAAATACGTTCCAAACTACCCCTAAATGGGGTTGGAAGCCTATATAGCGCGCCTTTTATCAATTACGATAACCAAAGTATGCTACGGTTGATTGGGCTCATAAAAATTATTTATTTATCATCGAAATTTATATGCTTTGAAAATATACGTTCAAAAATGCTCTAAATACTATCTTATTATTTCCACCAAAAATAATAATAGAACATCTATTAAAAAAGTCATAAGCTTTGCAGTGTATTAAATAATAATTTGAAAATGTCACGGTTATAAAATGTTCCGTAAATGTACACCTTTATTTAGTTAAAACTTAACTATCACTATAAACTGACACAGTGAGAATAAAAAATAGTTTACAACATACAGAAAATAAATCTAATTGCAATAAAAAAGCAATTAAAGCGAATTAAAAAAAAAAACTCAAGTGTCCAAAAAAAAACCCGCCAAGTACAAGCCAAGTGCCTTGAAAGTACTCACAAAGTACCTGAAAAGTACCCGCAAAGTACCCACCAAGTACCCGGAAAGTCCCCGCCAAGTGCCCAAGAAGTCCCCACCAAGTACCCGGGAAGCCCCCGCCAAGTGCCCAAGAAGTCCCCGCCAAGTACCCAGAAAGTGCCCGAGAAGTACCCGGGAAGTGCCCACTAAGTACCGAGGAAGTGCTCACCAAGTGCCCGGGAAGTACCCGCCAAGTGCCTGGGAAGTACTCGCCAAGTGCCCGATTAGTATCTGCCAATTATTCAGGAAGTACCCACCAAGTGCCCGGGAAGTACCCACTAAGTACCCGGGAAGTACGCGCCAAGTGCCCGGGATGTGCCCGCCAAGCGCCCGGTAAGTACCTGCCAAGTGCCCGGGATGTCCCTGCCATGTACCTGGGAAGTACCCGGGAAGTACCCACCAAGTGCCCGCAAAGTGCCTCATCTGTACTGAAAAAAGTGGTGGTGCCTTAGCTCTGTGCATTATCCTGAATTATTGCCAACCGTATGGGTAAAAAATTACTCACAAGAATAACATAGCCTCATACGGACCATGACGCATTATACATTTTTTAAGGCATTAACGCATTTCTTATAACTAAGTTAGTTTTTTTTAGTTTTGTGATTAAGGTTAGAGCGAGCAGTAGTTTTTTTGCTGCCTCTTTTTAAAAAAAATGGTCCTATTACAAATGTATGTGCTTTACTAAGTAAGCATGAAAACATTTGTCCATTGGTGGCACTAATACTAAGTGTTGCGTGGAGAGTATAACACGAGTGCATCATGGATCATGGGCTTTTTTTGTGATTGCTGCCAGCAGTTAAGTTACGTAGTTTGTGTTAACGCCTTCAGGCAGCGCTACTGTGAACGTGTACTAACTGTTGGTGTATTCCGCATGTCAACAAACTTTATTTTATGCGTATACTCCAATGCTACATTCATATTTCGGAGTTTGTTTACATGCTGAACTAACCAACAGTTACAGTTAGTATATGTCAAAAGTAGCACCGCCTGATCATGCAGCAGTCGACGACCTACGTAACTTAACTGCTGGCAGCATCTGTGGAATACAGCATGGGCTCTAAGTTAAATTTTTTTTTGGGTACTGTAAACGCATGCATGTCACACTTAAAATTAGATCACTCTGAGTTGAGAATTTGTTTTATTCCTCCTGGCATACCCAGAAACGCAAGCAAGACATACCTAACAACAATATTTTTGACCGAGAGGTCGACTATTTTTGCAAAAATACTATCGTGTAAAGTGAAAAAATTCCTACTGATGTGGTCCTTGTGACGTTGTGATTTCGGCCCTGAAATCGACGTTTTCACGTCGACATGAAGCCGTCCCGATACAACGCACTAAAACACATCATATCACGTGCGACACCTAAAGCAACGAAACTCAACGACCGAATACTCTCTCGAACGCCTTGGCTTGGCTCAGCTCTGCTCTCTCGATGTAGACTCCTTACCTAGAGGAGGCCCCGCCGCGGACTGTCCGTCGGGAGGCGGACAGTTCCCGAGGGAAATGNTGATTTCGGCCCCGAAATCGACGTTTTCACGTCGACACGAAGCCGTCCCGATACAACGCACTAAAACACATCATATCGCGTGCGACACCTAAAGCAACGAAACTCAACGACCCAATACTCTCTCGAACGCCTTGGCTTGGCTCAGCTCTGCTCTCTCGATGTAGACTCCTTACCTAGAGGAGGCCCCGCCGCGGACTGTCCGTCGGGAGGCGGACAGTTCCCGAGGGAAATGATCAGGAGGAGAATATTTCACACTCGTACAAATAAATACACTAACATGATTTTCACTTTTAGACTATTCTTTATTTCATTTACAGGAGATGAACACTTCTAGAAAATCGACGCTACCTTCGGCGCTAACTCGCAATTCGCAGTACACACACACACACATCGTTGCTCTTATACTCCACCATCAAACACCTACCTGCAACTACCCACAAACGCACACCCACAGTTCCCGCACTCGACCTAGAGAATGGCTCGCTTTGAGGTTACGACAACCCGGTTCGGTTACGAGAGCACTTGGCTACAACGACACGCCTTCGATCACGAGCTACCTTACGCATCAGCCCGATGACGAGGACATCTCTTGGTCTGCAGTGTGTCCTACTGGCAGCTTCACCAGCTGGTTTACCGAGTCTCCGACAATGCTGCAGACACTCACACACACAAACTAACTCTACGACGTCCTACCGCATCGGTCAGCCGGCCCCTCGCCGACTGCCGAGACTCGAACAACTCTTCACTTCGAATACACACACGCTTTACGTCCTACTGCATCGGATAGTCGACCTCTCGCCGACTCCCGAGACTCAGACAACGCTTCGCTTCGATACACACACACTCTCACACGCACCGTTCCCGTCATCTCGAATGCCCTGAATTACCCACGATTCAAGCGATCACGCCCACCAAGCTCTCTTCCCCGATCCGAACGTCTTCCTCTCGAACCAACGAATTCTCGCTCTCTCACTCTTTTAGCAACCTCGACCCCTCATTAACACTTTTTACTCTCCTTCGCAACCTCAACAAAGTCCCTCGTATCTTCAACCACACACACTCATCCATACGTTCGCTTTTTACCCTTACCCTCGAAACATCCTACACTCACACAACCTCACTTCGGAGCCACATACTATGTCCCTCTCCCTCACTTTTCCACTAGTCTCTAACCTCACCACACACTACGCAAAATACCTCTAGACCACCATCTCCAGGAAGTTGTTGGCATCGTGTCCTCGCGATGTCGCCCACTGCCATCCTGCTCCTCGTGATTGCGTAGTCTTTAGCCAGGCTGCAGATGATGCCTGCCGTAGATCACCAAGAGCTGGTGACGGACGTAGGTTGAGCGACGTCTCGGTGGCGCACACGCTCTACATCCTTCCCTCTCGAAGGCCCGTCAAGGAGTCCCCTCAGTCTCGCTGCTCGCGTCCTACTGCATCGAAATCCCTTCTATCTCTCTTCTTTCCCCTACTTCACTCACACGACCTAGCTTGCGCATGTCTCGCTCTTCCCCTTAACTACACGTATATACACAACTTCCTATATTCTCGGCGCGTTACAATTTTACAGAAGACCCGATTCACACTAAAATATACACGTATCTATATCTTTGTGTACACAGTTCTAACATAACATCACTTGTAGTCCTTTAAAATGCACCTTTCTTCTTATTATTGCCGCTTTTTCCGCTCGCGCTTCTCTTTGCTCGTCTCACTGGCTATATGTCTCCGTCGTCGTCTCCTTCTTCCTAGCCTCAGCTGCTCTCTCGTTGTACTCGACCTTGACCTCGCTCTCCTCAATCCCTTTTATGGTCTTCGGTTCTTCTCTCTCTTTTGGCTCGTAGTCCGTGGCACCGAGAATACACATTAAGTAATGTGTTATAGATTTACATATAGAAAATATATGTGTTATTCTGGGACTCGGTAGCCACCGATGACTTACCCCGAAATATAGGTATACAGTGACGTGATAGCTTTAGCTACCACGTCACATCCTTTACTTTAATTTGAGGTAACATAACTTATTAGTATATAAATTAAAAATGTTTTTGTCCAACATGAGAGTGAGAAAGACAGTAAGCGCGTAAGCAAACAACTGACAACATAAGGAGCAGACAATATTTACCTTCTCACATCCAACCTTCAAGTTACCAGCAGTAGCTGACGCTCTTGCGTGCGCACATGGATATAGTTCTCACTGCTTACCGACTAAGCTCCAAAAACAATATGGCAACGTCGCGAGTTCATGCGGGCGCGCTATAGGCTTCCAACCTCATTTAGGGGTAGTTTGGAACGTATTTTCAATCGGCTCCCATTCAAAAGCTATTTGCCTTAAAAAATTTATTCTAACAGAGTTCGCGTCAGAAAACGTCGCTCTACACGCGGTTCTCGGCAAATTCCCCCGTTACATATCATGCTGTATATGTGGCGTCCCAGGCCCAGCCACTCGCAGACAGGGTGCTCCTGACAATACACATTCTTTACCGCAACTTTTTACGTATTTTTTGGTTTCAATAAACCAGGGTCTTTTCTTATGTCACAAGTACTTATTCCTTGACCTAAAACCACTTCCGGCTTTCCTTGGGCTCGGGAAAGCTTGCTATGTGGTGATCTTTTCAAGCAGTGAAATCTACAGAATATTCAAGGTGTCAAAGTTAAAAGAAAAAAGAATAGAAAAACATCGGTGCGCGCAGTTAACTCTCATCACAAGTGCTCACTTTTTCTTTTCCGACATTAAGTCAAGTGACTCCTGTAGCACGTGGCTACTTCCATATTGTCTTCTTTGCCTTACTGAGTCCCAAGCTTTTCACTTGCAAGTAAATATCATCCAGTGGCCCGCTTCTGCTGTCTCGCGCCATCTTGCTCTACAAAATATGCTGCCAGTAGACGCTGTTATATAGTCTCGAGAGAAAAACAGCACCATTAAAGCCAATTAATTCTGCGCTGTCATGACCAACGATTCATCTCGTAACACTGATTTAGTTATCAAAAATCGCCTGCTCAACGACGAAAACCTCCTTACGGAAAACGAGGAGTATGATGACGCCCAATGTGCTCAGAGTGCCCAAAAAAATCGCCAGCAAACACCGTCTATCACAACGATCTTGCTTCCCTACTTTTGACCCCAAGAATGTGGTTTGTCAGGGCCGACAGCATGTTCAACAACCACCGCATCAAATCGGACACTTCAGAATTCGACCACGTGACGGCAGCCCTGGACGAAGACACCATTCAAAAGGTCTCAGACGTACTCCTCTATCTGCTGGAGACCGAAAAGTATGCAGTTCTCAAAACAGCTATTCTAAGCTGGCTGACAGACTCCGCTAAGCAGCAGCTGTGCAAGATATTCACTCAAGTCGAGTTCAGCTATCAAAATTTATTTCAACTCCTCCGTCAAATGAGGAGTCTTGCAGGAACAGCAGTCTCTGACGATGCCATTCGAGTAAGCTGGCTAGACTTTGGACTTTCTGCCCCCACCCGTCGCGTGATCTTTAAGGCAAGGCCACCCCTCTCAACGATTTCACGTCCCTGGCTAACGAGCTTATGCTCAACACACATACAACTGCCGTAGTCAACTTTACCACAGCAGCAGTAAGTCGTGCCCAAGGTGTCATAGGACAAGTACTTGCTACAGCTAGCCTCAGTGCAGTGGATCCTCCACCGACAGGGACAGTAACCCTCGCCATTGTTCACTAGGCCCTGACCGTTGAATCTGTGATTCTGGCACTCAGCGAACAGTTACTCCTACATCGGACTGTTTTTGTTTAGAAACTTTTTCTCAAGCTCCTTTACAGACCATGCGTGAATATGCATGCAGGTATTTTTTTTTAAACAGAGGGCAGTGTCATCTATCTAAATGTAATAACTCTTTAAATACAGTAATAAAATTGAAAAAAAAAATTGGTTTTCAGAGATGTGCAAGGAGCTGCAGTTTGTCCTCTAAAAGTATTCGAGGTTTCCGTGCTGGTATAGATCAACGTAAAGAAGAACGTACTACACTGTCGGCCAACTCAAAAGTAACCATACTGTGCGCGATCTCGGCAAAAGTTGAATTAAAGATTCCAGTTTCTTGACTTATATTTCTGGTGAAGAGATTTTAAAGATCAAAACCATAATCATTGAAGCCCACGAAAACATAGATATCCTGTAGTATGATCCACGTGTTGTGGAAGTGTTTGCGAACATGAGGCTGCTTACCAATAGTACTTTTTATGCTGTTCCTTGATAAAAATCTATTATAAAATAGCACAATTATTGACGATAATGACAGACAGTAACAGTATAATAGTGTAATAAAATATGTAAATATAAGATATACAAAAAAGACTTAGATACATGGGTGGTTTTACGAAAATCAGCGTCTTTTGAAGGTTGAAATGAACAAATACCTAAAAAGGGTTTTTAACTTTACTAAAACTTTTTCTGTATCGTTTGTAACCACAAAAAATTATAGCTTTTTTGGACCAACTAAACTTGCACTACAAAAAATTTCGCCGTAGTAACTTTATAAGTACTGATAAGAAAAAATATAACCGTAACGGACTCCAAGGAAATCGTCTCAAGATCGACATTCAGTCACACTGACTAAAAATAAAATTTGGTTCTTAAACTAACATAGTACATAACAGCTACAATTTGACCTTTCTTCTTCTAACATAATAATTACTCAACACATAGTACGGATACACAGTTGATTTAAAATTTTTATGGGCTCTGAATTTTCAGTTAAGTTTTAATTCGTGAAAGATTGACTTCAGAGATCCGTGAGCCTGGTACAATGGTCTGTGTGGATAGAACAACTTAAAAAAAACTACTGCAGTACACTGATCCTCTATAAATAAAAAATTTTCAAATTGGAAGACCTTAACACGATTGCATACATTTGTGACAGAATTTTCTGCAAAAAGTTATGATTCGTTAGATTTTAGGACCACAATGCATGATATCACGACATTACACATAACAAACCTATTTTTGGTTCTCTAAAATGTATAAAAGAAAGGCTAACGTTAGTGTCTTGACGGTCCAATAGCTTGAAAATAAATAAAAAGCAACATTTTTCTACCAGGCATCTTTAAACAAGAAGATTTTGAGATACATACCCCAATTTCTAATTAATCCCTTTCTTCTGTATGAAAAAATCAATCGTAGACTCACATTTGACCCTAGGAAAACGTAAAAACATAGACATGGATATGTGCTACTACTTTTTATTGCGTTCTGAAACGTGCAACACGAAAAAATTTAATTTCATGAAATTTTTAAAAAGTCGACTTTGTCAATAGTAGTTGTGTCCTCAATCAACAAAAAATGCGAAATTTCATATGATATTATTTATTAATGAGAAGTTTTTACTAATGTGAAAGAAGTACCAGAAAAAAAATAAAACTAAAAAATATTGACATGATTATTTATTATGTAGTGCGTTATTTATCGCTCTGTACGATAGTAACAATTGGTTTGCGGTAGCTATAGTAAGAAATAAATATTTTAGATGCCATTTTATTTCAAAATCCCGAAAAAATTTCGTCTATTGTCATACCATCTTTGATAGTAGATTAATGTTAATTATTATTGATATGTAAACGTAAAAAATCGGGAAGAAAGTCTATTAAGGGCTGCGAATTTATATTATTCAAATTAACATTAAAATCGATAGAAACAATCATAGGCAAAGAATTGTAATTTTTTTGCAATTCAGTAAAACCAATATCTGAATATGGTGGCAAATTAAACTGCAAAAAGCAAATTATTTTATTAATGTTAGTATTTGGTGAGATATAAACAGCAACGTGCTTAAAAAGTAAGGTTATATCCATACGCGTTAATTGTAACCGATGGTCGCAAACTAAAACACACGCACGGTTGGACGGCAACTGTCATTTCTCTCAGACTCTCCCTGTTGCTTGTAGACCACTCGCATCACCTATTAGACAGACTAATATTCTTGCAGGTGGCAGCGTTAACACGCAGCACTGACCACGTATTGGCCAGCAGCCGTTCACAACATGTGTGTCTGTGCACGTGCACATGCATACTCAACTTCTTGTAGATAAATATGATGTAGTATATTTATATACTTTGGCTGGTACCAGGGTAAACTTAGCGTTTCTCAGTACAGAGAGAGAGAGAGAGAGAGAGAATGGTAATAGTGTAACTGTATAGTTGTGACAGAAAAAGTGTTACGCTTTAAAAATTTTCACTGCCCAAGCGGAAATCCAAACCTCGTATGAAATGTTTTCACATCCAAAATTTNAAAAAACAACAGAGTTTTAACCCTTATGTTACTTAAAAAAAAAGTTTTCATTTTTTAAAACAAGTTCTTAAACTACAATTTCTATAAACCGCGTTGTAGTTGACTGTACCACGAGCAATCTCGGTTTTTGCAAGCAACCCGTATATAAAAGTAATAAAAAAATTTTTCAAATGTAATATAGACTCATTTAAGATTTAAAAAAAAGTTGGACTATGAGGATGTACGGAAGCAAAATTTGATTTTTAAAAAGTAAGTGTTAATTTGTACTTGCGCAGAACTTCAAATAAAATAATTTGCAAATAATATCTGTTGCTTGGACCTTAATAAGTAACAAAACAACTGAGCCCTATCTAAAATCTTTGGAACATCTACATGAAGTTTTTTTCATTTGCTACCGTTTAAAGTCATTTCTGCTTCAGAAGCGGCACTAACAAATACTCTTCTACAGATTTTTTCAGATGCAGTACAAGTAAATGTTTTTTTGATCTCAGCCAAGTTGGTAATAAGCATGCTTTAAAAATTGTATTAATATATACTATATGCATTTTTAACGTGTATTGCAATAAGTTTATTCGTATTAACGAGGTTATCGATGACAAAAAAACGTTATTTTTTTCAATAAAATAATTCTTAATACGTAAAAAAAAGTGGTAACTATCATGCGAGTATATTAATTTTTACTACTGCCACATTAATTTATTATATAAAAAGTAGTAGGAACAGTCATCAATTTATTTGTAGCTTAACAATATCATTAAAAAAAAAATGTAACTGTATCTAATGAAAAAAAAATTAGATAAAGCGCACATCTTGATATTTCAAGTAGGAAGTAAATACTGGAGAAAGTGTAAAAGCTTTGTTTGTATAAATTAACATACAAATAAGCATACGATAACTATTATTGTGTTAAGTATTGTGCATAAACAAGATAAGTTGCCTCATCAAGAGGCCAAGAGAAATTCAATCCTGAAAAGTACAAATTAATAAAATTTTTTATTGCTTTGGGTTTACTACCAATAGAGTCGATCAACGTGAACTTTTAGTACATTAACTCTAAACATTTGAAGAAGTTCTCAACAGATACTTTTTTGTCAACTTTCTTTGCTTATTTTGCTCGTCACTGGCTCTCAAATAAGCAAAATTTTTGCTTACAAACAAAATCTTTTAGGACCAATAACTATATAAAATCATATCATCGATTGATAATACGATTAACAGGTACTTGGAGCACTATGATAAGACTTTTGTCACATGTCCTTGCTGTTAATTTTTAAGGACGTTTGAAGATGAACCAATCTCTTCATTTTTAGATTTCCGATATTTGATCTATGAGTCCTGCTGTACTGAAAAAAAATAAAAAAATTGAACTAGAATGAGGGAAATTGGACAAGAAAGAGTGCACGTTTAAGAAATTTACTTATAATATGTGTAAGTTTTTTGAATATAATAAGTATACACTTAAAGGTATGTTGTTAACAATTTATGTAATCTATTCAACATCACCATCTTTGTTAGTAAATTCTGAAAAAACTTGTTCACACAGTCAACTGGTACAGTGGCTACTTTCGTACGTACCCTCAGTTATTTCATTTACTGTTGCTTTCTCTCTTCAAAGGTTTGACAGGAACTTGGGTCGTAATAATTAAGATACTCCACTTATTATACTTACAAAATTGCTTTTTTTGATATGCTCTTTAAAATTTGAATAAAATTTTGAAAGCAAAACGATTGTTTTACTTAGGATACGAATCAAAATATTTTTGTGCAAAGGTTCGCTGAGAGCTCTTAAATAAACAAATTCTCACAATCAGTTCTTACATTACTCACACAAATTTATGAACATATAAAGTATAAGAACGATCACGGCTATAGACGCTTGTAGTACAAGATATAATTTTGTGATTTTATTTGTTGCATACAAGTAGATATAGAACAATGGCAAGCATGTTTCAGGTGAAATAAATCAAGCCAATATGACAGTCAAGGGCAAAACGTTTGAAAACCATTCTTCCAATCAAAAAATAAGATCATTATTTACACTCAAAATTACTTTGACTATCTTTCACTCTGTTTAATAGTAACGTTACGATGAATTATATATTTTTCGAATATTATACGAAACAAGAGTGAATTCCTACCAACTTCTATGAAAACCTATGATGGCCCCATTCACATTATTATGGAAATACAAGATTATTGTCTTAAAATGGAAATAATAACTGAGATCATATATGATAGCAATTTCGTAATGAAAAGCCAAGGTAAAATGTATATTATGAATTCTGGTTGTCCAATAACTCTGTAATTGGGTGAACAATATGACGGGTACGTCTTAGAGAAGTCGGGCAAAGAGTCGATTCTTACAGCATGCTTAAAGCGTGAAAACGTGCCTAGCGAATAGTTGCGATGAAATTCCCCTGATGCATAAGTCTTGTGTAATTGTCCAGAGTATCTAGTTGAATTTTCCAAACGAATTTCTTTATTACGGCTTATAATGGGATGTATACTCCCCATGTATTTCCTATGTGAAAGGACGGTTAGAAACGGGGAACACTGTGAGAGAGAAAAAAAGAGAGAGAGCCGACTAGGCAGGGAAGGGATCCATCAGCCAGAAAGCGTAAGAAAAAAGAGTGCATTTGTACAGAGGAGGGAGATAAAGCAGTAGTGTCAACACAACGAGGAGAAGAGAGAGAGAGCTAGACAGTCGCCACTGCAGGGATCTATTAGCTAGAAAGTATAAGAAAAAAATGTGCATTCCAATGTTTGCTAGCTAAAGATAGAAGAAAAAAAAAAATTAAAGAGAATTTGATGCCACAATCACATAACCAGTAGAAAATTTGTGGCAAGTTTAAATATCAAAATTAATGAAACAAATACAGAGAACAAACGTGTACGCACATACCAAGTGACCCCCACAAAAAAATGTGAAAGAAGACTTTACGTGTATATATGTGTTGGCATCCTCACTTTGATGCGTAAGAATTATAAGGCAATGTGCAAGAACTTTCGCACACTTGCTGGCAGAGGATGCAAAAGGGCATTTTTTATCACGTAGAAATTTATAATATGCAATTTTGATTTCTAATATTCGTCTTACATTTTTTTAAAATAAGTAATAAAAGTACATTCAATTCAACAAGTTTAAATTCAACTAGTTACCGCTAAGCATATAATGAGTGCATAGTATGCTGAACAAGCGCTAAAGAGCGCTCACCAAATAAACAAAAACCTATTTAACATAAAGGAGAATAGCAAGGGGAGTAAAGGCCCTAAATAAATCAATAATCCTAGAAAATCAGTTCCTTCTTTAGTTAAGATCTGTTCAGCGGCGTCACCAAGTCAAGAGGGATACTAAAGATCTAGACCATCAGTCACCTTTTCATCTGGGATCCATTGAATGGCGTTACCTGGACAAGGTTGATCAAGCGTCAACACACAGCCCTCCACATCCCCCATCACAGACCCCCCACAGACCCCTCACAAATAAGCTAAAAATTTGATAGTTTTTACCTTTTAATCGAGATTTCTCATTTTTTCTGGAAACCCCCCACAGCATTCCAAAGCTTTTCTACAGCCCCTCCACAGCCCCCCACACATTTTTTCTCGCCCCCTTACAGATCCCCCACACCATTTCTCTCGTCCTCCCACGGCCCTCCACAGACCCCATACTGTTTTTCTCGTCTCTCAAAGCCTTTCCACACCATTTTCTCGTCTCCTTACAACTTTTTCTGTTAAGCATAAATTATCTCTATTAACAATTAATACTAATTTTACTTAGTTTTAAAAATAATTATTTTCATCTATTTTTTCACACTGCCAAGGAGGCAAACAGACGGGCTTTATACATATAGATGAAACATTAAATCCATGTTTGATAAATAATAAAATGATAACCAAATTGTTGAAGTTCTTTGATAAGTATAAAGTTCTCAGTGCATTCAATTTTTTTTTGTTACTATTATTTTAAAATAATGTAATATTTCTCATTTTTTATATGTACATGTATAACATGATACAGCTACATATACAAATTAAAACGTTAAATAATTATTAAATCATAATAACCGTGAAAGTATCACCTAATTCGTGAAGATGAGCTGAAAACCCTGTTTAATTTAGCTTTATCATAACCGCAAAGACACAGAACTCCCCGCACGTAATCGTTAATTAGGATAGTATTTATAGTAATACACATGTATTGTTGTCTTATGTATATTATAAATTTACACATGTTTTAAATGCATTAATATTTTATATGTGTATTTATATATATTATCTCAATTTAAAAGACGCAACTGCCTCTTACCTGTTGCTTCGACATGTACGTGTTATGAAATAATAATTGTTGTATTTTAATTTTGTAAGTCAACAAATAAAAATTTAATTTTATGACTACCATTAAAAGTATTAATGATGGTTAAATTAACAAAATGATTGAAAAATAGCTATTCTATTTTTATAAGATAAGTTGCCTCATCAAGAGGCCAAGAGAAATTCAATCCTGAAAAGTACAAATTAATAAAATTTTTTATTGCTTTGGGTTTACTACCAATAGAGTCGATCAACGTGAACTTTTAGTACATTAACTCTAAACATTTGAAGAAGTTCTCAACAGATACTTTTTTGTCAACTTTCTTTGCTTATTTTGCTCGTCACTGGCTCTCAAATAAGCAAAATTTTTGCTTACAAACAAAATCTTTTAGGACCAATAACTATATAAAATCATATCATCGATTGATAATACGATTAACAGGTACTTGGAGCACTATGATAAGACTTTTGTCACATGTCCTTGCTGTTAATTTTTAAGGACGTTTGAAGATGAACCAATCTCTTCATTTTTAGATTTCCGATATTTGATCTATGAGTCCTGCTGTACTGAAAAAAAATAAAAAAATTGAACTAGAATGAGGGAAATTGGACAAGAAAGAGTGCACGTTTAAGAAATTTACTTATAATATGTGTAAGTTTTTTGAATATAATAAGTATACACTTAAAGGTATGTTGTTAACAATTTATGTAATCTATTCAACATCACCATCTTTGTTAGTAAATTCTGAAAAAACTTGTTCACACAGTCAACTGGTACAGTGGCTACTTTCGTACGTACCCTCAGTTATTTCATTTACTGTTGCTTTCTCTCTTCAAAGGTTTGACAGGAACTTGGGTCGTAATAATTAAGATACTCCACTTATTATACTTACAAAATTGCTTTTTTTGATATGCTCTNTTATGTTGATAAGAACCTGTAACAATAAATAATTAAATAAAATTTCACAAAACTTTTTTTTTACTGAAGCTTATGTACACTTCTGCCTAAAACTACATTCTATATTTGTATTTGATAAACCATACAAGCATTAAACAAATTATAAGTACGTCTGTAACATTGATTTTCAACAAAACTTAATTTTACACTTGTGCAGTATGAAATCGGGACAAGGATCTACAGTACAAACAATGTATCATAACTCGAAAAAATAATATTTGTAGACTTATTAAAAAATAATAACATATAGTCTCATGGAGTTAAATAACAACTTGATTGGAATCATCGTTGCATGCACACAAACAGTGGCTCAGCAATAATTATAAAGGTAATTAAAGTTAAGTAAAACAACAAATTATAAAATCCTGTAAATACGAGCTTAAAAATTTATAAATTTATACTATTCGTAGGAATTGAATACTGCTTGTCTCACCAAATTTATTTAATTACCAGATAAGACATTATTTGGTTATTCCTATATAGTTATTTGGTTAGTCCAACATAATTCCTTATAAGAAGGAGATATAGTTTTGATTTAAGAGGAAAATATTGAACGAAATCTATGGAGGTATTATTTAAATAAGAGGTGTACTCGTTATGCGATGTAAGTATTACACTTTTTATCAAACAATTGTAGATATTCGAAAATATTTGAGAATATACATCATTTAAGATTTAATTCCTAGGAATGTTGAAGAACTTTTCTTCCTTTTCCCCAATTTTTTATGATAATTTTGAAAGTTCTTTATCGTTAAAACGAATATTAATTTCTGAATTTAGAATTTAAATTAAGTTTAATGAAAATAAAGATTTAATAATCTGTTTATTTTTAATCTTTTTGTCACCATTTTTTATCACTGGAAGAATCTGACAGAAATCATAGTCTAAAATAATTAATTTATTTCCAAAATGTTTTTGAGTACTACACAAATTTCTTCACGTTCTGTCAACTAATTCCAATGCACTTTTTTCAATCATTGAAACCTTATCCCAAATAATTAAACCAACTTCTCTTTATTCTTTTTTACTTGACTCAAATTCTAAAAAAAGACTTTCCATATTATTAAGATCTAAAAGAAGTCTCAATGTTCTAAGACTGGTCATCCCCTTTAGAAACAAAATTTATGCTATGCCAGTCCATGTCCTTGACATGATTTTTTTATTTTGAAAAATGAATAAATAAGTTAACGTTTTATATAATTGAGTTTTTCCTGATACTCCGGGACTATCTATAAAGAGAGTATTTTTTCTTTGTTTGCAAATAATATGAAATATATTTTTCTGGTCATTATTCAAACTCTTATACATCGCGTTAAACATTTCTTTACTTAAACGTATTTTATCATCTATATCTCCTTTTTAACTCTCTTTTTTTTGGGGGGTAGGTAAATTAAAGAATCCACAGAATTTATCTTCTGATTCAAAAATTTAGTTCATATGTCAAATAGGTAAATTATCCTTATTCCTAGGCCAACCCTTCGTAAAAAATTCTTTGTACTTATTTCATATTTTATCACCTTAAACGTTTTCTGAAATTAAAAACCAAGAAAAAAATTGTCCTAATTGATATGAAAACACAATAGCAATTGCTTCTTTAATCATATCATCGATTTTTTCATCATGGTCTATTAAACCCATTGCAATTGCAGTATCATTAAAAGTTTCATTGGTTATTTCTTTATATGTTCTAATGTCTTTGAACGATTTTGAANGTCACTGAACGATGTCAAACCAGTTACTTTATTTAATACAAGTTTAAAAAAAAGTCTTCTATTATCTTTTGAAGATACAATGTTTAATCTACCTAATGTAATATTTCTTATTACATTTTTTCTCTTCGCCTAACTTCCAATTTATTGTTAAAAGTGTAGTGTTCTGGAATGTTCACACACTATATGGATTTCGTAAAGACATCATGTTTATTTAATTTGAATCAAGCTGTTAATTGTCTCTCGCAGTTTTGTACAACATTTCTAATATTATTTCCTTTAAATACTAGTTTTTGTTTGTTTTTAAGGTGAACAGCTAAATTTACAACTGCATGACTTCTACCGCAGATTGGGAATTCTTATAATCTCTAAGCTGCTTCCATTGAACTTTCATATCTAGCATTAACGTAACTATTAATTTTATTGAATATTTCTTCATCTTTGTCTTTTCATTTTCGAATTTTGATGTATGCTCTGTCACGACCTTTATGTACATAGTCATAAATATATGTTTTTCTTTGACATTTATATTTCATTAACAAAAATTTTTTATACGGTACGACCATTGAGATATCCACTAAAATGTCATCTTTTCTCTAAATTTTATAAGCACGTTGTTTGGAAGTAACTTAAATACCTAAATACAACAACAGAATAAATGAGTACACAAGAAAATTATCGTTAAGTTAATGATAATACTGGCATGAATAAGAAAAACTTAGAATTTTTGCTAACTTCTAAACATTTTGAGCTTACAGGAATAACTTTGGGTCAAAATTGTGTGTACAAAATACTAGCTAAAATGAGAGTTGCAATAGAAATTCCTGTTACAAAAACTAACAGGTGTGGCCAATCATACCTGCGTTTGATAAAAGCCACTTCTAGGTTAGTTATGGGTGAGGCCATAGTAACATTCGATTAAAGTTGCTGTTTTACGATGGCTGTAAATACTAATGAAAAGGCATTAGCGTTCGAAATATCTTCACAAAATCTCGCTTCTTGTGATTAAGGTAATTTGGAAAATTCTAGTAAAACATACTAGTAAAATAAATAGATAACAGAAAAATTTTGCTGGCATCATCTTAATAAGACGATTTAAAATTTACTTTTTCCAGTATCAAAAGAGTATTCACATTTATTTTATATTAGAGGCGATACTGCTCTACGTACATCGTACGCACAGTATAATATACCTACAATTGATAATGAAACGTTCTTACTGAATAATATAGATACCTTTTTGTTCTTTGCAAAAAAGTTAAAAATCAGATTCATCAATTACAATAAGAAGGGACAGACAAGAGGCATTGTTCATATTGTAGTCTGTGAGTGTCAAATTTGTTATATTTTTCAGAGCAAAAGATAACTAAACATTCGCATGAAAGCACATATGAGATTAGTTAAGAAACACGATCATAGATCTGCAATAGCCTTATATTCAAACGAATTTTAACTCTCTTTGGACTTAAATAAAGTAAAGATCTTGTATCTAGAGAAGAAGGAACTTAGACGAGAAGTCAGTGAAATCATTTATATTGCAATTAATGATAATAATGTTAACTGACAGCTTAATACTGGAAGGTTGAGTTCTGTATATGAGAATTTTTTGCTTGATGCTCAAAACAAATTCCTGTAAGTGCATTTATTTTTAGTTTGTTTTTTTTGTATAATGTTACTTTCCATGTATTACACCCTATACTAATATTCTTTAGATCTTCTCTTTTTGGTCCCTTACCTAGTACTAAACCTCTATAGTTTCTTATCATATGTTGTTACCTTTACTTTACCTAAGAAGTTTTTATCGGTTCCTGTACAAAATAATCAGTTTTGTAGTTCAGCGTTATTTTATTATTTACGAGACATGTTACACAAGTTTTTGTTTGTGCACTTGGTGCAAAGGTAATTGTGTGTAATCCTTCTACTTGTATTAGTATAGTTTATTTTCAATTAAATGTTGTGTTTGCTTTTATGTATACTATATTTTAATATTTGTATATTTTAGGATTATCTGGCCGTGAAAAGAAAATCTCAAGGATGTCAAAATATTGGCATCTTTAGATTCTTATTAAAATACAGTAATGGTATGTATCCAAATTTATTCATTACAAGAAGGATCAATCAAACGCAAAAACTATCCCTAATGCTTACTTATGACCTAATATTACAGAGACACGAAAGCAAATCGGTGGATCTAAATTTCTTTTAGTATTTGATGTACCTAATAGATTTTATTAAACTCAGATATCTCCTGAAGATCGTCATGAAACGAATGTTAGTACTCTATACAGACATTACGAGTATACAAGTATGCCATTTAGATAATGCAATGCACCTGCTATATTTTAAATACTTATGGACTTCGTATTATGAGAAAAACGAGGCATGGAATACTAAAAATGATACATTTTTTTTAAAAATTCAGACGATTTAATATGTGCTAAGACTTTTGAAGGGCATGGAAATTAAGTTAAAAAATTATTTAATACACTAACAGATGCTGGTTTAAGATTACAGCTAGATCTATGTGAATAAGAAACTCTTGGAGTGACATGTTAAGGATATAAAATAGGAGAGCTTAGAAAAATTAAAACCAGCCCCATTTAGAGTTCCGATAATTGCACTTGTCGATCTCAGCCGATCATTTATCATTATTACTGACGAATTAAGGCAAGCTCTCAGTGCTATTGTAAATAAAGAAGAATGAAGAGAAAACACCTGAAAGCCTACATGTCTTACACTTCTAATGCAAGCGAAAAAAATTACTCCACTACTGAAACCAGTGAACAGTAAGTGCTTGGAAACTCGATTAAAAAGCTGTACTTCTTTAATATTATACGGCAGATAATATGTATAATTATAAACATACTTATACTTTCTTTGAAACGATACTGTGCATAAAGGTGGTGCAACTATTGATGGAATAAGTATACCTTTGTTAGTTGGGTGTGGTTTCAATAAATATTCTAATATTTATCAACTCAAGAACTACAAGCAACATATCAAGGCTCAATACAGTATAAACAATATTAAGACTGGCCAATACAAGACTGTCTACTTTCATAATCCTCCGATGGCTTTAAAACAACATCCTATACTGCCTACACTAATTACATCTGTAATATCACGCTTATATTTATCAGATATTTATAAGATTTTTAATAACATAGAAGTACATGCCAGTAAATATTCCTTCAGAACGTTAATCACGCATAGGTTTTTTTGATACATATTATTTAAGCATCAAAAGTATACTAAAAATATTATAAAAAATATTCCAAAAAATTGCAGATCATTTAACTGTACCTTTCTTTACATGTTTAATTTAGGAAATTGGCAACTTAACAGAAATCCCTTAAAATGCATTTACAAGATCTGTATAAAGCCCTTAATTTTTGTTTGTATGAAAGATGACTTTTAGATACACCTGTTTATTTTTAAATGGAACTAGACATAAAAACTTATCCATATAGGAAAAATAATTTCATGCGTTACTGCCTATAATAGCGCTCCTCCCACTTCTCCAAATTTCTTAATCAAAGAAAATGCAATAAAAAACAATTATGGTATTTGTACAGTAATTGAAAATTTTTCTTTTAAGTATGAAATTTTTTTTCAAATGTGAAAAATTTTATAAATAGTTAAGTATGTTTTTTAGAAAACCAAGGTGATCATGAGTAAATAAAAAATAAATTTTCATTAATATGTATGAAAGATGTTCTGCTAATGTATACGAATTTTTACATTTTTGAAAAAAATGTGTTCCAAAAAAATTTGTTTTACTAACTAAGTTATTTATTTAATTTATCATTAAACCTAAGGTAAATAAGAATTTACGTTAATAATATGTTATGAACATTTCAGACAACACGTAGTAATCACGTTTCTTGTGCTGGGCCTGCTCATATCAGAGTTGGTAGGAGCCTCGGCTAGTGCACAAGAGGTCATGGGTTCAAATCTCTTTGGAACCTGTTTTTTTCTTTTTTTTTAAAATTTCCTTAAAGTTAGAGAAATAAAATTTAATAAATTTGAAATGTGTGGTGATGTAATGTGGCGTCATGTGGTGTAGAGGAAATCAGTGGTACGTCATGGTGGTAAGAGTAAGGGAGAGAATCAATTAAAATCCATTTTCGTCACACTTTATTTTAAAGTCATAATCTGAAATCGTTGATTTACCCTTGCGCATAGCGTGCCAATAGAAGTAAAACTTCTAAAAAGTGTTTAGCAGTAATAACTGACGTAAAAACTTTTTTACATCATTTCTACGAACAAAATTTCATAAAGACCATATTTCTAGAGATGATGGGCCTTCGGCATAGATCGAATCAATAGAAGACCCTGTGAGTCAACTAAATCGATAGAGAGCGTAGCTCTGTAGTACAACTGCACGGATAAGTACAAAACTGAACGTTTAAATGCGAAGTCGGACGCTTAATCACGTAAGCCCACAGATTTTTATAAAGTAAATACCTTAAAAAATTACGTAGAGTAAGAAGGGGTGTACGAAAAATAAAAAAAATTTAACATCAAGCAGCAACAAAAACAGCAACTGTAGTCACTTTAACAGCCCAAGCTCTGACAGTGAGTCAAGTAAGTCTAAGACATAACAGTTTGGTATGTTATCTTTAATTTTTTTTTCAAATTCCTTTGACAAAAGAAGCATTAATTGCACGTGTTGATAGAACCAGTGGTATACGCAGCCAAGGTTTAGACAGTTTAAAACAGAAAAAAATCAGCAGACACCGATACCCAAAAGAGATAAACTTGTACTGCCTAGCTTCTTAAATACCAAATTATATTTACTATGCATCTCAACCACAACAGACTATAATTACAACAAGAAGCTATTACTGCAGCCAGTTACTGAAAAAAAATATTAAAGTCTTTTGCATGACCACTAACTGCCAGGACTTCTATTAATAAAAAAATCAAATCTGGACCTCAAAAATTGATAGCATTTAAGTTTGACAGTAAATGATTGAGTATATCAGAGAATAAAATAAGTACTTTAATAAAATGAAATGAAAAACGACTATACACTGCACACAGATCAACTCATTAACAGGTTTTAAAGGGTAGTCACGATAAAAATAATGATAACGAGCATCTTTTTACTACTAGTTTGCAAAATACAAATCTTGCTGGCCCATCTTTCAATTGGGATTATGACATACCACAACAACGATTTAATACAATAAGAACAACAGGATATCACCTACTAGAGTCAAAAAAAAAATTTTTTGAATTGAAAAACTTCATGTAGTGTTTTACTACAAGCACTACTACTAGATTATTAATAAGAAGAGACACTGATCTTTTTGAAATGGTAAGAACACAAAACCAATTAACATACAAAAAAGACAACATTGTAACGTTTATTTTAGCTGTCTTTAACACACAATTTTACTAGCAACGGTTTGTTCTTAGATTTAAATAAAATTTAAACAGACAAATAAAAAAAAACAATTACATGTCGTCAATGTACTAAAAACCACTTAAAAAAATAAATTGGCATTAGGCTCAGTTATCAAAGAAAGAGAAAAAAATAAGATATTGCCCCAAATTCTTTCACTCGTGCTTAGTCGGTTCAGTTGAGGCAATAAGAAACAATAATTTAAATACATTAAGAATATCAATAAATGATAAACTAACTAAAAAAATTTCCCAAAAAATATAGCTCTATAGAATTCAGAAAGAACGCAACCATGAAAACACTAAAATAACTAAATGTTTCAGTAAATATGCTTATTGACCAAAAACGTAAGACAACAAAATTTAGTAGAATGCCACAACAGACTCCTTGGTAGGAAATAGGGGAAGAACAAAACTTACAGAAGGATACAATAATAGTATTACTGGGAAAGTATGATAAAAGATATTAAAAAGTTTAGACGAAAATGTAAAATTTGGCAAGAACAAAGCTTGATATTGATGAAAAGAAAAAAGCCTATGCTAGTAAGTAATACTTCAGCTCAAGTTGTCCCAAAAAAAGTCATCGGTACTATATAACCGATGGCAATAACAATATCTGGAAAGAAACACATGAACTAAGCATTGCTTATTTTTATAATACTGCGCAGCAGTAGCTATACTTGATATCCAAAGCTACCACAGCAGCAGATGCTCAGGCAGACACTTCATAGCTTTGTATAAAGTGCATTAAATAATATTCAGGAATAATGTAAAAAGTTTTAAAAATAATAAACTGACAAATTTAGCCCAAATTTTTAGTTTCATACTTAAAACCATTACACCTTACTTTGGATTTTATTTAACTGCAGCTTATTTTTGTCTATATATTGAGTCAGTATTTACTTATTACAATATAATCTCCGTTAAAAATTTACATTTTTAACAAACTTATTATATATAATAAACGAGAAAATGAAATTATTAATAAGGTAAATCAAAAGCTACTTTAACATTTATTTTGTATGGTAATAACTAAGGTAGTTGAAATACAAGAAAATAAAGGTTATTTGATTGATTTCCAAAACTAAAATTTTTGTTTACGACACTTAAATGTAGGCAAAGTTAAGATGAACTACTGAATAATATCCAAATTCCTAATTTATGTTGATAAGAACCTGTAACAATAAATAATTAAATAAAATTTCACAAAACTTTTTTTTTACTGAAGCTTATGTACACTTCTGCCTAAAACTACATTCTATATTTGTATTTGATAAACCATACAAGCATTAAACAAATTATAAGTACGTCTGTAACATTGATTTTCAACAAAACTTAATTTTACACTTGTGCAGTATGAAATCGGGACAAGGATCTACAGTACAAACAATGTATCATAACTCGAAAAAATAATATTTGTAGACTTATTAAAAAATAATAACATATAGTCTCATGGAGTTAAATAACAACTTGATTGGAATCATCGTTGCATGCACACAAACAGTGGCTCAGCAATAATTATAAAGGTAATTAAAGTTAAGTAAAACAACAAATTATAAAATCCTGTAAATACGAGCTTAAAAATTTATAAATTTATACTATTCGTAGGAATTGAATACTGCTTGTCTCACCAAATTTATTTAATTACCAGATAAGACATTATTTGGTTATTCCTATATAGTTATTTGGTTAGTCCAACATAATTCCTTATAAGAAGGAGATATAGTTTTGATTTAAGAGGAAAATATTGAACGAAATCTATGGAGGAAGGGACTCATTACCATAATTTTTTAAGGATCAGATGAACAAGTTGGAGTAGTTGAAGTACAAATTAGCCCTGGAAAAGTACTTCTTGCTACCAAGCAGAAAATTGATATGCTTTACAGAAGTACAATAATAATTGTTGTACGGGGGGAGAATCGAAATATATACTTTTTACTATGAGACTGCTTGTTTGTGAAATATCATTAATAATGATGATAGAATTTGAACTAATTTAACAAGAAAAAGTGCTTTAGCGAAGAGAAATTTCCGCTTACAGGCCGCGTCTCAATAACTCAAATAACGGCTGACTGAAGAAGTACTTTTTCTCTTCGATAGGTTTGAATAGATAAGCGAAAAGAACCATGGGGTGGAAAAACATTTGTTTCAACCATGGACGTTTGGCCACAAGTGCACTTTTTTGTTTTTGTTTCCTTGCCAAAAACAGCAAAACATACTGTGTTTTCTTCTTACCTTTTTATCTTGCTTTTGACAAGCGAACGCCAGTTGACTTTTGTGATTCAACAAGAAAACATTGATGTGAATTAATGAATTTTCTAGATTAATCTCAGTCTTTTATTGTTTCTTTAAAATAAAGAATACTTCTTAGTGAGAAAAAAACTTTATTTCGTTATTTTTTGATAAAAATTCAAATTAAAAATTCTTTACTCGTAAATAGCACTCACTTTTTTTTGCGTTTAGTAAACACTTTGTAAGGTATCAATTAATAGAAATTTAATGCAATTGGTAAACTAACTTAATATTCGCCTGTGGCATTAGTTTGTTAGTACTGTGCTCGTTCAGCTACCCCCTCTAATCACTAATATCACATATCAATAAGACCTGTATACCAGCACCTCTATTGTTGGAAAATTGGTACGCAAGTATATCCATTGTTATGTAGTAAATAGACGTAAAGGACTAAGAATTAAATAAAATTAAAACTTTTATTATTTCTTGCGACGCAACTATGAACTATTACGTATACCATTTCAGGTTGCAATTTGTTCTACTTACAATAAGGACTTACTAATAAGTGGCGACAGTTTATAGCACTGTCTGGTGTATTATAGAGATAGTAAAACTATTTCCAAAACAGAAAGTTCTGCTTGTGCTAGTCATAGTGCTGGCATCATTTTTTCTATGCCAGGTTTCTGTATCGAGTATTAGCCTGACCTGCAACGTTACAAATGTATTATTATAGAATAAACAATAATTATAACTTTTAGTCAATATTAGATCAACGTTAAACAAATGTGAAATAAACGATGATTTGAAAATGATACGAATACTATTTAAGTGCCTAGAGAATTAGATGTAATTGACATCGTTAATTCTGCATGATGAATTCTCTTTTATGGTACAGTTTATTGTTGTACTACAATGATACATACATACTTTAGCAGTTCTGCATAGCTATTATTTACTTAGATCGAGTATTAAAGACAGTATTGACACATTAGTTAGATGATGTTCAAACATTTTGTTTTAATGGTTAACGTAAGCTAAGTTCAGTTGTAAATTTCAAAAAACAAAAACCAATAGCTTTTGTTCTTTGCATTGACCAAAATTTTTTATCAGATATGAAACAATCTCTGAATGGATAAAAAAAGTAATACATCAACCTAAAAATCCTTAATTCAGAACTTTCTAAAGTCATACTTCTATAGTTGCGTTCCGCACTACAGCGTTTACCAACTATTTCAGATTTGTGACCTTCAGAACATATGTAACAAAAGTGAGTTTTTCATTTCAACCTTCCTCAGCCTCACCCTACCCATGTCACCGTGCTATGATCCTCTACGCAACTCTATACTACACTTAATAGGACACATACAAAGAAAATTTGAAATTATTATTTTATTTCTTATAACTTGACTAACTCTTCCCTAATGTTCAATCGGTATGATAAGCGCCATTCAGTCGAAAGTTTGATTATTTACCTTTTATTTCCATCGATTATCAAACTGTCAATATTTTGTACACAAGCCAAGTATCTTATCCACTCTACCACGAGCGGTCCCAATAATAGAAAATTATGGCACATCTTGCTATAGCTTGATAGTGTGACTAATAACTTATTTTTAATCTCAATATTTATTGACCGTTTGTTTATTGATTAAGTTTAATTATGAATAGTATAAATTAATACACCGTTGATTTATTAATCTAGGTGTATTATATCATTAAAAAACTTTTTTTTAATAATTATGAAAGCATTTCTCACGAGTAGCTTTTCTATACATTAATAATTATTTATATAATTCATATAGAAACATTTAATTTAAAATCGATGAATAATTGTGAAATGCAACGGAGCATTCTTCATCATTTAGAAACTTCTAATATACAACTTTTATTTCTATTTGTATCCTCTGATTTTTTGTACCTTTTCTTAAAATAGTAATTAAAAATAGATTAAATTCGCCAAGTTGTAATTGAAAGAGTTGATGCAAAGCATATATTGCGCGCCATCAAGTAAGCACAAGAAGCTAGATAAGATATACATAAGGATGATCGGTCAATATGGATAATTGATAGTACGCAAAAGAGATAGCACAGATTACAGTGACAAATTATTTGCAAGTCGGCTAGAAAAAGCGCAAATGGGCAAAAAAATACGTTCCTCCTCCAACAAACCTTGAACGCGAAGATCCGCTAGCCACCCAGAACAGGAACTCTCTCATGCACTGGTACTAACCGCGATAAGCATGAGTTGAGAGAGAGAGAGAGAGAGAGATTTAGATTTAGATTTAGATTTATTAGGCTAAGGGCCATAGTCCCAGAATAGCCTTGATAAGGTAAATACAAATGAGACACAGTGATTGATACATTAGAGCTGCATAGCAGCAACAATATGTGTCAGCATAAATAATGGCATAGAAAAACAAGTATAAAGTAAATTGAAGTAAAATTAAAATTAAAAGAATAATTGAATGAATTTAAGATAAATAAAAGAAATTTGACACTGGTAATGTTAAAAGAATTAATCCACTGTAGACTAAGGATCGTGTAGCCGGTTGTCTCGTGATCAAAGTAAATCCAATAGTCTGTGTTTAAAGCCGAGTCTAGAGAAATTCATACGGAGGTTGACAGGTAGCTTGTTCCATTCTCTGGCCGCTGCGACAGTGAATGAAGTTTTGAATATGTCCAGAGCAGCTTTAGGTACGAAGAGTTCTTTGGTGTTTGATCTTCTGGAACAGACTGTATCTGATAACGTAATTTTAAAGGCAAATCTATCTGCGAGGTAGGTAGGAATTCCAGTCTTGAGGACACAGGCCAAGAGACTAAGCATGCAGTAGAGGATCCTGCTACTGAAAGACAGGATGTGATGTTTGCGGTATGCTGGTGTGATGTGTTCCGATTTGCGCATGTTTTCTACAAAGCGGAGAGCGGCATTCTTGCATCGACCTAATTTGGTCGTCATCTCGGCCGAAAGTCCGTAAAGCAACGCTGCACAGTACTCGAGTCGTGGAAAAACCAGTGATTGAACGAGAAGTAGCTTTGTATCACTAGGTATGCAGTCTTTAAGGCGTTTGAGTTTTGCAAGCGAGAGAGAGAGAGCGACTACGTAGTAAAAACACTAGAGATACTGATGGCGCTTCTTATACGAAGTACTTTGGTAGATTACTAGAGCTTTGCTACAGGCAGCCAAGGTCCCTAGGATGATCTAGCCCTACGCGACTTTTTCAGGATAGGCATAGAGCCCAGGATGAATACTCCATGGCTGGACTAATTATTTGCCGTAGTCTAACCAAGAGTACATCACAGAGAGTTTGTGTGGAAAAATTTAAAAATCCTTTAAAACATAGTTTGCCAAAATTTAAAGTTAAAAATATGTCATTTTGTATTTAAACGCAAAATTTAACTCATCTTGAAGTGATTAACATTCTTTGATATGAAATAAAAAATCTTTGGTTGTTAGTTTAAACATAACGCTTATTATTAAAGTCAATATGGGTGAAAAGCCTGGTAATTAAAATGGTGTATTACGTCACTAGGGCACAAAGTACAAACATGAGCGCCCGAAGAATCCGATTAATGTATGTTGGTGCCTGAGTCACGTATAATTTTTTTCTTACCAAGGGCGCAAAGTGTAATTTTGCGCCCATGGGTACACTTTGCACCCGGTAAATCACTTTGGGCCCGGAGGGTACAAAAAACTTTTTTGCCGTGGGCCCAAAGTGATTTTAAGGGCGCAAAGTGTGGCCCGATGGCGCAAAGCAGCAGTTGCACTTTAGGCCTATGGTAAGAAAACATAATTTTCTTATCAAAATAAAAGTCAATACATTTGTAAAAGAGAATAATCAATCGTACTTATTTTTGTGAACCTTCCCCTACATAGGTGATTGCGAGTCCTAATATTACTTAAATTTTTTTTGAGAATTCACTTATAAGTCATTTTGTTTACCATTCGATTATTTAATAAATTTTTTTTTGTTTTTTTTTATTTTTTAGTTAACGAGTAGATAAGAAATTGAATTGTGTAAAATAAAAGTAAGTTTTAACCTATGAGACTGTTATCTTTACTCATAGTGATATAAATAGACTTACTTAGGATAAAAAAGGATTACCAAAGAAAAACTCAATAAAGTAAAAATCAAAAATGATCGCTGTATTTTTTGCAGGGATTTAAATGTTATTTAACACTCACTTTAAATTTAAATAAAAGCTACTTTAAAATGCTTTTCGTCACAGAATTGGCCACCCGAGCAATTTCGTTCTTTTACACTGGGCAAAAAATCTGCCCTCTAACATAAAATTACTTATATTAATTTTGTGAAGGTTCCTTATCTTAGAGTTTAACCGGCACAAATAAAATTCTTGGCCGTTTCTTAAGTATCGCCAAATAATCGGGGTTACACACTAAAAAAAGGAGATCGTAGTGTACAATTAGTTAATTTCTTTTTAATTTTTAAAAATCTTCTTAAAACCTACTTTTTTTTTGTTAGTGGTTTATTTATACAAGATTTTGTTAATACAATAATTGTATATTAATATAGGTTCACCTATATATTGACACTTCGTACGAAGACCAGCACTGTTCAGATTTTTAAATGTTATTTCAAAAAAGAAAATCTGAACTGTGCTGGTCTTCGTAGGAGGCATCAACATACATTCTCATGCATATTTAACTCTTTTCTTCTTATTTTATTATAAAAAGTAACTTATTGGTGCATTTAAAAATTAATTATGTTTATCTCATAGTTATTCGTTGTACAAAGTAATTCGAAAAATTCCTACCGATCATTTGTTTACCAATGGAATTGCACGTTTTTCTTTCATATGAATGCGTATGAAATTAGGATTGTTTTAAATAACTCGTACAAAAATTGTACAGTTATACTATCTGTACAGTAATACTTTTGCCATAAAGCTGGTTATTTGATGCTGTTAAAGACATACTTACATAAAATGTTTTAATAATATCCATCAAAAAAAAAAAAAAAGTGTGATGAACCTTCTGAAGCGACATCCACTGGCATGTTATACTAAACTTTTGAAGAGAAAGTTATACTATAAGGTGCTTCTGCTTAGTCTTTTAGAAATAAACATATGGTAGGTACTGAATACGCAACCAGAATTAGGAGTACAAGCATATAAGACAGATGTAGGAGTAATGTTAGAAATGTTACAAGTGGTAGGAAGTTGTTTTCTAATCATTAGAAGATTCTACATAAACGTACGGCCTAGCAGCACGTCATACCATAAATTTAATTCAAAGAGCTATCAAGTTTAATGGTCACAAGAGAAATTATAATAAGTAAAAATCATGAAGCATAAAATAACATATATAATGCAGTGTGACTCAAAGAATGTGAGTTAAAAAAAGGTCACTGGTAGGTGGAATTACAAATATTAGAGGGATAGAATATTAGAGAAGCTATTTAATTTACTGTTACTTTTCTTTGAAGCGTCTTCTATTACCAAATCATCAGTTTATTTAATCATATCAGTATTGTTTCCAAATAGAATCGTTATTTTGGTGATTAAATTTTTACATTTATTGACTACATATTTCAAGACGTTTAAAACTATAAAGTATTTAATCCACACACACACACACACACACACACACACACACACCTACACACGTTTTTCATAAATTATGGAAAATAACTACTCTATGTCACTAAAATGTATATGGTCCAATAATCAAGTATTTGTATAATTCTAAGACTCCTACTTAACTGCAAAATAATTTTGCATTTCACTTTTTATTTTTAAATCAAAGATTAAGTCTATTGCGATTTTATATCACGATAAAAGAATCAAAAGTTTTAACATTTGTTTGGTAAAGTTATAGTATAATCTGACAGAAATTTTTTTGTATAAGATTTGCTCAAATTATATGTATAAGTTAATACATTTAAGCTAAAATAAGACGAGAAATCAGTGTTTTTATCTTTGAGTGACTTGTAGGAGTTTTCATTATGAGAAAAAGTATTTTTTTTATGCCTCGAAACAACTATTGTCACCATCATTTTTAAACGATATAAGAAATTTGTTGTACTAGCGACCACCTTAGTACTTAATACTTGCAAGAATCAAATGTGACATTTATGAGTCGTGGGGGTGGTGTCAGCAAATTGGTTGCTCAGCTGCAAACACACGACTGTCATAAGATAAGATACTAGAAAAAAATAAAAATGACTATTTATCAGATCTGACTTTCAACCTCACTCCTTTCTTCCTTCTTCTTCTTCTGTCCTTTTTCACTATCTCACAATTTTTATTAAAAGCATGGCTGCAGTGAAACTGCCAGTTGTTGGCACAAAAATCGTGAATTCGTAGGGTGTTACTGTTGCGTATCGAAACCATATGAGAGCTCCATCGCATACCTAAGCAGACAACAAGTCCTTAACTTGTATGACTAGTAATTGCATATCTTTGGAGTTATAAAAAGTAAAACATTACTCTAAAAACAAGGCGTCTGCAGCTGTTTCTCAAGTCAAAGCTAAATTTCATGAGTTTCCAATAAATCGTTAAAAAACTGTACGAAAATAAAGAAATACCCTTTTCAATAACTTTTGAAATTTTTATATACTTACAACCTAGTGTTTTTGTTAAGGGTATGGTGAAAAAGAAGAAAATATATTGCTTTGTGGAAAAAGGACTCTGCAGTTTCTTTACAAAGTCGAAGCCAAATTCTCATGAGTTTTTAAAAATATGTTAGAAAAACTGTATGAAGTTTAAGGGGACGTCTTAACTCAATGTTTAAGTGATTTTTATACTCCCCTATCCTTACATTTTTTTCAAGAATAGAGTACAAGAGGAGACTATGCAGAGTTGGTGAAAAACTTAAGACTACAAAGAAAAGTCAGTTACTATCAGGGACTTGTAGCCAAAACAGATTTTTTTTAACTGGAAAAAAAACTAGCGTATTTGTAATGAATAGGATGATTGAGAAATAGCGCTCTGTGGTACTGCACTATTTTATGTATGGATTTCCGCTTTATAATGCGATTTATTAGAAGTATACAGTGGTTTGTATGATTAAGTTGTGTTGTATAAGATTAATATATGAAATAGTGACATTATCGTGGTTACGGTAGGTGAAAGTTCACCACTCTATTCACAAAACAGTGTCTGTTTGAAACTGTTATTTGACCACTACAAAAAACTAAGTCAGTAATTGTTAGGACTTTAAATTAAAATAATTTTAACGAATACATTCATTACATAATTTTATTGTTACCAATAGCAGTGAATACAATAGCTGAGCAAAGCAATTTCTAATACCTACTACTATCAATGCTAAGTACTCTGACTGCTACACAGACCATTGAAAACAGGATAAAAAATGTTGAGAACAACAATAAATCAAGGGCACGTGCATAGGTCTATCAGGATTCCAAAAAAAAATCATTATCTTGAAGTACAGAAGAGTAGTTTATTATGANAAAATTTTTAAGGGCATGAAAATGGTCATGCTAAGAGATAAGAAAAAAGAGGGCCCTAAGCAGATAATTGGAGGAAACGAAGCCTTAGAATCATACATAGAGCCCCTGCGTAGTGATGATAGTGGAGAGGAAGGGGATGAGTCAGATAGGGGGCCCGCTAAAAAAAATCATTATCTTGAAGTACAGAAGAGTAGTTTATTATGAATATAGAATACATAATTTTTTTTAATTTTGTTAGAGCTGACTGATTGAGATTCATGTGATTAACAACAGAAATAAAAAGTACGGCAATAATAACAACAACAATAACAACGACCATAGCAACTATGATAGCAATCATATCAAAAATAGCAACAACAGCACTAGCAACAACAGAAGAAATAAAAATCACATACAATATCAGAAATAACTAAGATGATTAAAAAGTAAATTGCGGGTGTCGCTATGATTGTGTTCTTGTGCGAAAAAGTGGTGGTATTGCTGCTACTCTGCAAATAGAAAAAGTTGTTCTGGAGTGTCATGGACCAAAAAGTAAAGCTTTTGTTAATATAAAAAGCAATATCAAAAAATAAATGAAAGCATTTATATTAACAGGGTATCTCGTGATGTTGAAGATGCTACCCTAAAATAAA
The DNA here is from genome assembly GCF_000648655.2 of Copidosoma floridanum. The sequence continues at coordinate 42,876 of NW_019379468.1, read as the reverse complement.
AACTAAGTAACTTTATGTAAATTCAACAGTTGGTGAGCTTCTATAATGAAAGAGTTTGTAAATATAATTGAAAGCCGTGATTATGTTCATAATTATTTAGTAAAAGTGTCCTTAGATTCTCAACAATTCACAGACAGTGTTGTAGGCTTATAAGCCTCTTTATACACTTACGGCTAAAGATTTTCTTAAACTGTTGAAGAGGATGGAACACAATCGAAGAATCTTTAACGTTAGATAAAATACGATTGTTAAGGTAACATACGTGCAAGTTTCTTAGGGGATCACTTCTTTCTCGGTGTATATTGTAAGGAATACTTAATAAGAAGAGCAGTAAGTATACACAATAATGATTATTCTTGTTATGCAAGGACTGTTATTCGTTGTAATGTCTATAGAAATATAAGTATTACTGACAAATATAAAAATATCTGAAAAATGTTTAAAATAAAAAGAGCAAAAACAGCTCTTTAATTATTGTAGGAAAGCCATATTGCGCAAAAGACACAGACAGATTTAGAAATCCAGAAATTATAAAGTTTTAAAAATATTTCTTACGAAAAAATATAAGCATTTGCATCTTTGCCTACAAATATTTGGGGACTGGCACGGCTTTATTTTACGACTGGTTAAAATATATGCCATTAAATAACAGTTTATTATTAACATTATGCATGACTATAGTATTAAACAATGTAATTAAATATTAAACTGGTAAGCAACTAAATCATCTGTGTTTTTTTTACCGTATAATGAATCTTACAAGGAAATAGTATATAATTCATGTCCTTTACTTGCACAGCATGTAATGCAAACGCTTATTATAACAATAATAAAAATGGTTATAATTATATNAATTATTATATAATAATAATTATAACGACACCAATACTTCTGAAATAAAAGTAATTAAATGTAAAGACTCTGGGCGTTCTTTTTGTAATAGAACCATAAGCCTTTAGAATTATGTGGACAAAGGAAAACACTTTGGACAGCCAGGAGATGTGTATGCAATACCTGAACAATGTGCAGCTTTTTTAGAAAACTTGATTACTTAGCAAAAGAAAAACCTAATTGTGGGAAAAAGTAAGTTCAACAGTGTAAAAAAGTTAATACGTTAGTACGAGACTTTAGACAATACGGGTAGCTCCAATTCAATGTCATTATTGTATGGATCTAGAATCATCCATTTGCGAGTTGTGCAGTGTTACAGAAGTCATTTTTATCAATGAGAATTGGAAAAGTCAATTACATCGATGGTATTAGTTGTTTATTAATGGAATGAGTAGAGTTACTGAAAACTTCTAACTTTAAGGATTAAAAAAAAAGTAGTTTTATCATTGTTCTGTGACTAAAGAGAATTTGAGTAACAAAGGACTGCATCCATCAATTAATATTTTTTCACCAGACACGATGAGTTCAAACTTCAAAAATTTAAACATTGGTACAAACAACATAACATGTTGTTAGCGGAAAAAATAAATCACTATGCAGAACGACCACTTAGTCCTGATTGCGTACAAGATGTCAAAATATTGCTTCAGGTGTATACAACTTTTAGTGAAACCTTTCTACTAGTGGAAATCGTTGACTTTATGGTAGAAAGCGTCTTGTCAGTAAGCACCTGCTTAGTTCTATGGAAACAAAATTTATAAGAAAACGACACACTAAGTATCATTTGTAAAAACAGATACACACCCTAAGGTTAATTTCAAGAAGAATGAATTAAATAATGACTATGCAACAGAAAAATAAAAAACACCAAAATAGCTAACATAGGTCATTAATTGGAATAAAATTTTCTAGAAAAATCCATACTTAATGGTTTTTCAAAACCTATCGCCAGCCAAAAAAATCCTACAGCTAAAGCCTTTTAATTACCTGGTTGTTATTTTAACAGGTGTCTACGGTGATACCCTAAAAAGCAAGCTGAGAAACTAACGGAATTCAAAAATTGTACAGTGTTACTGAAACATTAAAAAAATAATCTCGAAAATAAACGAACACAAATTTAATTTAATTAAAATGCGAAAATGTGATTTTGACAAAAATTAAAAAAAAAAAAAGTAATTCCCTCATTTTTTTACAAATTATCTATTTGTGACGTATAGTATCTAGAGCTTTTGTAAGTTCATGCCCAAGACTAACCTCTCATGGCGCATGAGCAGCGGATACAGAGTATGATGATCACCTTTCGGCGGTGGGCCCGAGCGTTGTTAGCTCTCCCGCTTTCGCTCTCTCTCATTAGCCTCTAAACCTAACGCCACGGACGCGACTGCTCTCGCTTTGAGACACTAATGAACGGACATATACTTTCTTCCGCGTGTATTCAATCCCCTTACACCCCCAAGCTTTACAATTCCCACGTAACAGGAGGTTGTAGATAACCCAATACCCAATTTTTGGCGCTCGACGTGTAGCGAGTTGTGTACGATAAAGTGATAGAAATTTTTTTTGTTCCCTTTCGTCGTCGGTAAGTACCCACAGTGCAGTGTAAGTAGAAATAAAAATAATTATCGTGAAAAAAAAGTGAAATAAAAAGAAAAAAGAATTTAAAAAAAAAAACAGTGAATAATAATAAGAAAAGAAAAAATACAGTGTTAAGAAGACACACGCGGCGAAACATGTGAGAAACGAGCAGGTGTCAAATACCAGCGTGGGTGCACAGCAGCCATCTAGGAGGCTGGCACCATCAGGAAATAAGATAAAGGAGAGACAAAATACGAAACTACACCATACCACGCACCCTCTGGTAGCAATTTTTTTCTTTGGACACTTTGTTTACGGACATGGAAATGCTTCGGATCGTACTGCTTACAATACTGTCCAGGTAAATAAAATTTATATACACGGTAAATAATATTACTGCTGGGTGATAAGTTTCATTAAATAGGCCAATAATAAACAAATACAACCAAGCAAACAAAAAAAAACAACAAGAAAAAACAACCAAGCAAAATAAAACAAAATGCAGTCGGGAAAAATTGATAACGTTGTTGGTGGGGTGGTAGACCACTTAGCAAAAGTGGAGGTCGTAACAGACGATAATTTATGGTTACAATTTCGCCACGATCCCGAGACAGTCAAAGAATTAGAAAAGTCAAACAAAAAAATAAAAGACCTAATTGGAAAAATTTTTAAGGGCATGAAAATGGTCATGCTAAGAGATAAGAAAAAAGAGGGCCCTAAGCAGATAATTGGAGGAAACGAAGCCTTAGAATCATACATAGAGCCCCTGCGTAGTGATGATAGTGGAGAGGAAGGGGATGAGTCAGATAGGGGGCCCGCTACAAAACAGCTTGGAAATTGGAGAAGGGAGACAGAGTTGCTCCGGAGATGGCCAGAAAGGGAGGGGGAAGAAAATAAAAGAGAATTCCTCAACAGAGATAGAAGGAAAGCTAGACCGATGCGGGAGTTCGAAAATTTTAAAAATAACCAGGAGAGGTGGGAGCAAACAACAGGTGGACCTTCTTACAGATCGCCGCATCACCAGGAGTATGAGAGAAATATAAATTACTGAATTAAAGAATTAAGCACAATAATCCCCACAATACCAATATTTACAGGGGACCCAATAAATCTAACAGCGTTCACAAGGGTAGTAAGGGCAATAGGCCGGCAGGTGGACGACGGAGACGTCCTATATTTTTTGCCAACGCTGTCAAGCAGGCTAAAAGGTTGAGTGGCAGCACATTTAAACGATAGAATTACACAGTTTGAGTCTATTAAAGAATTGCTTGGGGAGGTTACAGAAAGGTATGGGGCCATCAGTAGCACAGAGACAGTTATGGAAAAAATTAGGTTGGAACGGCAAAAGGATAGGGAATCTGTGAAAGAATACTCAGATCGCATGCAAAAGTTGTTCAACAGGGCCATGGGACTTTAAGAAGCAAACCTTGGAGTTTCTGAAATGTTAAGGCAGGAATTAAAGAAAAATATTCAAAAAAAGGTAGTGACCCAATAAATATTAGGCATTAATCCCCCGTACAACCACGAAGTTTCAATGCATAGGCCATTACATTGGCATTGATTAATGCTTAATGCTTAATTATGCTGTGACTGCCGCTAATGGGCTAGTATAGCACTTTTCCCCTCTATTCTTATACCTCTATGATTGTAAAGGACCAAAAGTGAACGATGGAAAAATTGGAGAGAAAGAAGAAAAATTGATACAGTTAGAGGTGTGGGCAAAGGAGATAAACAAAAACAAAATTAATACTTGTCAACAAATCGAGCCAAATTAAAAAAATCTAAAGATAAAAATATATCGATGGAAAAAGAGGACAAGAAAGAAGTCACAATGGTACTAACTAATTATGCAGCAGTAGGACGCAGACCACCAACAGTAATGCTGGAGTGTGAGGATTTTCGAAATAAAAGATCAGATTTCTATGCTGATACAGGTGCTGAGATCTCTATACTAAAAGAAGATTATACAAAATAAAATTTGCCATCGGATGAGAATATAAAATGAAAATAATTGGAGTCACTTATGGAGAACGTGAAACAATAGGCACGGTGGACACAACGATCAACAGTATGAAGTGCACCTTCCATGTAGTCCCGCAGGATTTTCCGATCGAAGTAGACGGAATCCTTGGATAAGATATGTTTAAAAAATACAATGGAAAACTGAGCGCAAAAACAAATACACTTAGCCTAGGTTATGTGGAAACCCCACCGAAGACGGCAGAATGTTTTGAGATAGCATCGAGATCCAGGCAGGTTATATATGCAAGACTCAAAAAAGAATTCGGAAAGATTCAAGTTGGATTTGTGCCACTTCAAGATGTAGGAGAACATGTGCATTTTGGGGACTTTTATGGCACTAATGATAAAGATAAAATTTTTGCGGAATGCGTGAATTTTTCAAACAAAAAAAGGAGAATTACAGCACTGGAAGTGGATCTAATAGAGTGCGAAGAAGTGAAGAAAAGCGAAATAACTGGCAACGTGGGAGACGGTTTCAGAGAAGAAAAGATTGCATTTGTGAACTTGCTGGAGGAAGACAAATTGGAAGAAAAAGAAATAAAAAAAAAATACAGGTTGAGATATAAAAGCGTAGATGGAGATAAAAAAATCGACACATACGCGGAAAAAGACTGTGATAGAAAAAAGGGTCAAAGAAAGAAATTAAAAAAATTATGACACTGATTGACACTGAGGGCTGTAATGAAGAAGAGTTACAGCACGTGAGAAAATTAATATTAAAGAATCCATTTGTGTTTGGGTTGGACGGAGAACCGTTAAAAAGAACTCATTTAATTAAACACAAAATAGAGACTACAACAAATAAGCCAGTAGTGGTCAGAAGATATAGATACCCGTCCGCGGTGAAGGAAAACATCAAGAGAGAGATTCAAAAATTGATGAATTTGGATATAATAAAACCATCAACGTCCCCATATAACTCAAATATATGGATAGTGCCTAAACCACCAGGATAAAATGGCAAGAAGAGGTGGTGACTGGTCATACATTTCAAACAGCTGAACGAAATAACTGTTGGAAGCTGTTACCCACTACCCTTTCAAAGCGACATATTGGAGCACTTAGCGGCCGCTAAGTATATTACAGTAGTTGATTTGAAGAGTGGATTTCACCATATTAAAATCCAAGAAGAGGACGCGCATAAAACTGCATTCTCGGGACCCGACGAGCACTACCAATATGAACGTATGCCAATGGGGTGCTCAGAGTCACCAAATACATTTCTGAGGATGATAACGTTAGCTCTAGCAGATCTACAAGGGCGAGATATTTTAGTATACATGAACGACATCATGGTGTTTGCAGCAACTCTCGAAGAATAAGAGAAACGTTTAAAAAAATTGATAGAAAGACTGGCAAAAGCAAACATAACCACAGAGCCAAAAAATTGTTAATTCTTGAAGAAAGAAGCAAAAGTCGTTGATCACGTGGTTGGGAACAGTAAAATAAAGACGGACCCAAAGAAGATCGAAGCCGCAAAAGAATATCCAAGACCGACAAATACAAGGAAAATTAAGCAGTTTCTTGGATTCGCGGGATCTTACAGAAAATTTATAAAATATTATGCAAAGATAGCGCGACCACTCTCTACAATGACAAAGAAGAATACGGAGTTTAAATTGGGTGAAAAAGAGGAAGAGGCCTTTAAAAAACTAATGGATGTGCTATGTTTGGAACCTGTATTAACAGCACTGGACTTAAGTAAGCCGTTCATTGTAACAACAGATGCATCAGATTATGCCTTTGGGGCAATCCTTAGTCAGGGAGAGATAGGTAAGGATAGACCATGTGAATATGCGTCACCATACCTCAAGAGTAGTGAGCTTAGATATCCAACGTATGATAAGGAGTTGCTAGCAGTAGTTTTTGCAAAGAAACAGTTTGGACCTTATCTGTATGGCAGAAAGTTTACGGTTGTTACGTATCACGAGCCGTTGAAACATTTTAATACTTACAAAAAACCCAACGTTCGGTTCAACAGATTAAGGGCAGAGTTGCATGGTTATGATTTCGATATGATTTATCGCCCAGGTATCTCAAACAACGCACCAGATGCTCTTTCAAGAAACCCAGTCGCAAAAGAGGGTGAAAAGAACCCAGAACTACCGCGAGTAGAACTGTATCAATTGGCAGATAAACAAGAGAATGAAGAGGATGTTGTAAGTAATGGCCCACCAGCACTTATATTCAAAATTAGGGCAAAATCAAAAATACGGATCGACGGTAAATTAAAGAAGGTAGTAGTGGAATCAGACTCAGATTCATCACATAAAAAACCCAGGAAGAAAAAAACTGAAGTGGAATTGTGTTCGTAGGAAGAAGCTGATGAGAAACAACAAACTGAAGAGAAAATCTTGTTACAGGGGCCACTAAAGAATAAATTAAAGCACGTAAAGAAAGATAAGGGCTGGATTAAAGGGGTACAAAAAACGAGCACATCTTATGTCGTCATGGACCACCAAATAAGGCAAAAGCAAAGGAAGAAGAGACAAAGGCAGCTCGACACTCTAAGCAGAATTAGACATAATTTTTCTGTCACTCCTGTAAAAAACACACAGATTGAATGAATTATAATAGTGAATTGAGAAAAAAAAAAACAGAAATTAAACAAAATAATTTGGAGGAATTTGAAATATGCTTGAACGGATCAGACCATGGGAAAAAGAGAGACAACAGTAAGGAGAGAAGCTCAAAAAGTCGTAGTACCTCGAAGGATCGAACGTCCGGAAAAGAAAAAAAATCAGAAAATCAACGACGAAAAAGGCAAATAGAGTCTCACTATTTTGCAAAAAACGAATCCAAAAAGCTTAACGACCTTACCAGCATATTGCAAGAAAAGACAGGTAGACTCAAAAAAAAGTTTCTGTCGACATCAGAAAAAGAGAGGTAGAGGGGAAACCAGGAGTCAGAATAGATGTATGGGAGGTAGAAGATAGCAGCAGGGATTTAAGTAAAAAAGGTGATCGAAACAAAGAAAAAGAGGGAACAGTAAGTACGGAAGATAAAAGTGAGGAAGAAAAAAGTGAAGGTAAGATCAGCAGCGAAGGAGCCAATCTTTCGTGGGATAATCAAGGAAAAAGGCTATCCTTAAATTATGGCGAGACATCTAGGGCATTTAATAATTTAAATAATGAAGAATCAAGCAAAAAAAATCAATTGATTTCAAACGATGCACTTAAAGAGCAAAAACATGGATCAGATGGAAATTGTGCAGAGCAATGAAAAGAAGGATTTACTAGATGTAAAGGGCGATGGTAATTGCCTGATTTATAATCTTATTTTACTGTTCAATCTGGACTTGATAGCAAAGCAGCTAAGAAAAATCTTACTGCATTCTGAACATACTAAAAACTGCGTCGACCTGGAAAACACTAACAGAATTTTGAGGAAGGATTACAAGTTTGGGAATGTAGAGTGCATTTTTTCCTTTTCTTAGGAGTTCAAAAATAACATATGTGTGCACTACATAAATGGAAATGGACCTCCAATGTGTCATCACTACACAGGAATAAAAGGAGATGAATATGACCACATGCAGTATGAGCCGGGGCACTATCAGGCGCTCTGTGAAAAATGACAAAAACGCTATAAATCGATGGATGAATTATACAAAAATTCAAGTGACGAAGACAGTTAGATAGTACGAGGGGCGATACGAACAACATTGAGGAAAAGGAATAAAAACAAGTTCCCATATACGAGACAGAAAATCAAGGGTAGAGTTAATAAGAAAACAAAGAAAGACAACAAAATAGATCACGAGACGAGTGATGAGTCTGATTTTGAATTAAAAGAAAAACGAATACCAAAGAAGCGTGATCCGCCACCACCTCGACCGGAACCACCGGATAAGCCTAGCCCAATAGCGGAACAAGAAACACCAAAAATATCGGATGACGACGTAAACAATGAAAGCCACGAAAAAGAAATTAGCCATAACGAAAATGTAAAAGAGTTACTTAATGAAAACATGGTGGCAGATAATAATGCCGGAAGCACGGATGATGGAAAAATCAATATAAGTATACCAGGTTTAGATAGGTACAGAGTTTGCCGGACACTACTATCAGTACAAGAACCACTCTGGAAGCCAGAGGAAGATAATCATATACCACCATTCTAAAGGCTTAAAAAAATAAACGAACACCCATTTTGATACATTGAAAACTTAGCCTTCTGTACAGTAACAGAAAACATACCAGACACAGAAGCCATAGACGCGCTTCATGAGTAAGGTTATATAAATCTAACAGACATGAATGAAGAAAATAGGAGGGTTGGAGAGGTCTTTCTATCAAGAGCAAATAAAGTATCAAATATGCAATTATACGTGAAAGAGCACTTTGACAGTGTGGGATTAGAATCGGAAATTAGGTAATGCATATCGTCTTTAAAACAGCTTATGTTGCTTAACAAGTTGACGTCAGTAGATATTATAGGAGATCTAGCAATACTAAGCATATCACAGTTGGACTATTTTGCAGAGCAATTTGAAAACACCTTCGAAAACACAAAAATATCGGCGGTGTTGTACTTGAACAATTTAGTAGTACTACCAGTGGAGCAACGATTTGATGTACTCAAAGAATACCACGAGTCATCGGTAGGAGGCTGCAGAGGTATGAACCACACTTACAACAAAATTGCGAAAGACTATTCCTGGCGAAATATGCGACGGGACGTACGTCTTTTCGTGTTAGGTTATGAATCATGCCAATCTAAGAAACTTGTTATAGTAAGAACAAAACAGGTTCTAGTTGTAACAGATACACCAGCTAGGCCATTTGATAAAATATAAATTGATTTTTATGGCCCGATAAACTAACCATCAGCACATGGCAGTAGTCACATATTGTCAATTGAAGACTGGCTCACGAAATGTATAATTCTTGTACCAGTAAAAAGAGTGACAGCTTTAGAAAAAGCAAAAACACTTTTAAATAGAGTAATTGCATACTTTGGCGCCCAAGAGAAAATGCTATCAGACAGAGGTGCACATTTCCAAAACAAACTGTTGGAAAAGTTCGCAAGAGTATTTAAAATAGACAAAATGGGAACAACAGCCTTTTATCCACAGAGTAACGGTGCAATAGAACGAACGATTCATACATTAACGGAATATTTGAAGGCGTACGTAAATGAAGATGACTTTTGGGACGATTATTTGGGCATGTGCATGAGCGCTTACAATTTGACAAAACACTCAGCAACGGGGATAGTGCCTCAAGAAGTTTTGCTAGGCTACCCAGCCAGAATCCCATCTAGCTTCAAGAAAACAATGAATGAACAAACGTATGATGAATATGTAGAAAACGTAGTAAAAACAATGACACGGCTAAGGACAATAGCAGCTATGAATCAAGTTCAGGCGAAGTACAGGTCCAAATATTATGACAACAAAAAATTGAACACAAGATTTTTCATGGAAGAGGAAACAGTCTATGTTCTCAAAGAGCCGAGAAAGAAATATGAGGATCACTACGAAGGACCATACGAAATCGTAGGAATAAATTACAAGAACCACAATATAAAACTGAAACTCCGCAATGAAACAAGAATTACACACGTGGATAAAATCAAGAAAGAATGCGTTATGAAAACCCAATTATTAGGTAATAGAAAGCTCGAGGAATAAGGCAGAATAACAAAAACAAATTGTATAAGAGTAAAAAGCAAATAAAAAACGAGATATCAAAAGTGACAAGACCAAAATATTTATCGTAAGCGTGGTCTTCGGACGACTTACGAGATCAGCAGCCATTCAACTGTATAAACAAAAAAAAAAAGAATACAAATCTAGTGTTTCAGGGCTGGAACCATGCCAGTGACACAGCAACCTGGAGAGATAGAGAAAATTAAAAGAAACCCTGGAATATTGGTGAAGAGCTTGGGCCCAGTCCAAGCAGTCACATCAACTTGGAAAATGATATAGTGTGTAAATTTGAATGACGTTGTCGAAGAGATAAATTTGTTTTTAGACGCAAAAAAGTAAGAAAAATAGAAGTGCAGGGTGACGGTGAAAAAGGAACACGAATGTATAGAACAAGTAGAGTACACGACAGAAAAAGTTCTAAGGGCCTAAACAGTAGTAGACCAAAAGATCGGTGATTAAAGCAAAACGGTGCAAGCGCTGCAGGGGAGGGTGTGACTGACGCGGAAAAAGAGAAAATACAAAAGCTAGTAGAGGCGATCCCAACTAACACAATGGAAACAACTAAGTACTTAACGGAACGAATTAGAGTCATAACATATGGAAACCATGAACGATACCTTTAAGATATCAAAACGTTTAAAGATAAAACTGGAAGAATAATGGAGGAAGGTTTAAAAATTTTTGCAGAATACTTCAGCAATTATGATAGTGTTACAGAAATGGTGGGCAAATTTGAACAATTAGCCGAGAAACTTATAACAAAATTTGGAACATCGGTGGACATGATATACTTAGCGAGTCGGGGAACGACACATATACCAGGTGTGGCATTGAGAGTGATTTTGGAAGCAAAAATTTTGGCAGAGCAGCTGCGACCAGACCTATAGTTCCCAGTAAAAGAAAATATAACTACAGAAGAAGAAATTGGAGAAATCTCAGAAATAACAACTATGGCATTTAACGCAGAATAATATATTACATACGGATGCCACTGGTTACGAAAAAAAATTTGGACCTTCTTAGGATATCATCATTGCCAGTGGAACAAAAAGGCTTAAATACTACGGATTTGGTGGCATACTTGCAGCCAACATACGAATACATAGCGAGCAGTGTTAGTGAGAGAAGATTTATGCCAATACCGCAAAAGGTGATAAGACTATGTAAAAGACTAGGAAAAACACGAAAATGCACACAAATGAAGCCAACACAGGAAGTCGCAGAAGACCACTCCTGTGAAATACGTATCATATTGAAGATTGCAGTGAAGAAACCAGAAGAATGTCCGATAATATTAGCCAAGTTAAAGGGCACATTTTGGACACGTCTCCATGCTAAAAACTGACATGCCTTTACCACCACGAGAAAGGACAAAGCCCACATACAGTGTGAACACACCAAACACAAGACACTGAAGATGGTGAATTCTGGGGTAGTCAGCTTAGCAAGAGACTGTATAGCTCAAGCATCGGGTACAAGACTGGATCCAGAACAAGAGAAAGGTGAAAATTGCGTAATGAAGCTTGAAAGCGCAAATCTAAACTTAAAGGATATAATACAAAAGGTGTAAGGGACTGAAGGAGGTATGTTATTGGAATTAATAGAAGCAGTAATAAAAAGAGACGGACTACAGGAACTCGATAATCAGGAGCACGGACTTCACGATTAAAAACAGGTACAAAGCTAGTGGATATACTCCAATGGGCACACGAGTTAGTTCAAACAAAGAAGGAATTCTCAAACTGGAAGGAATACGCATTGTTGGCAGTGGAAATAGCACTAGGAGTGGCAGCCGGATCCTTTGGATTTTTAAAATGGGGGGTCCAATAATACTTAAAGGTTTGAGAATGATTACAGGCAGACGGGAGAGGAACCGTGAAAACACCAACTCAGTACTACAAGACTTGTCAACCCAGAGGGCCATGGTTAACGCAAGAATGGTACAAGTGCTACTGGGCGAGCGGGTAGGATCAGAAGGCAGAAGACAACTGGGTCAGTTAACAACCAATCTGCGATGATCATTGAGATCAACGATGTAATAAAAAATTTTATACACAAGATGTGTATGGATTAAAAAAAAGGAGTTTATAAATAAATAAATGAAATAAAAAATAATGAAAATACAAAGAGCAATCAAATAAATAATAACCACACAAAGAATCTTATTATACAACAATAATGTAAAGAGAGCAGCGCATACAAGAACAATTATGTATACACAAATAATTAACAGACAACGAAACACAAATATACTCGCACACACAAACCAGTATGGCCATCGAGGACGATGACCACGTGGCCTCGGACGTGTGACGTACAGTATCTAGAGCCTTTGTAAGTTCGCGCCCAAAACTCACCTCTCACGGCGCATGAGCAGCAGATACAGAGTATGATGATCACCTTTCGGCGGCCCGAGCGTTATCAGCTCTCCCGCTCTCGCTCTCTCCAATCAGCCTCCAAACCTAACACCACGCACGCGACTGCTCTTGCTTTGAGACACTAAATAACAGACATATACTTTGTTACACGTGTATTCAATCCCCTTACAGCCCCCAAGCTCCACAATTCCCACGTAACATATTAGCACACAGAAATATTCTGAATTGGAGAGATTCTTGGTAAAGGAGATTTACAGAAGACACTGTTCCATGATACAACGCTAGGGAACCGAAAAAATTTAATTATTTGGACATATGCTCTTTATACCCTTTGTAACGATACCTCACTGTTAGGCCACATAGGTAGGCTAGATCAGGGAGGGAAAGGGGAGAGAAGAGTTAAAGGGACAAGGTAGAAAAGGAACAAAAAAAAAAGGGGAAAGCAAGAAAAAAAACCGAGAGAGAGCAGATTAACTTGGGCTCTCAAACGCACGTGAAGCGGTTTGTTTTGGTTTTGTGTGAGAAGCGTCTATCTGAATTTTGCTATTGCAATTGTTTTACAGTGATTTTCCCTGTGGTGTGACAGCCAGAGTGACTGAAGTGCCAGGGCTGTTGCCACTATCCAAGCAGGCGGTAACGTTTTACATGAGAGACGAAAGACCCACTCTGCCAGGAGGTCAAACAAGGGTCAAGGTCAAATCCACGGCTGACTACCACTGCCAGTAGGGCCGCCCGTAGAGTGTACGCCTCCGTCTTTCTGAGACCAAGAGGGTCGTCATTGCTTGAGACTAACAGTAATGTTAAATAATAAATACCTTGCAGCAGTAAGCTGACTGTATAGGACAGCGGCCTTAGAAAAGCCAGCGTTATCTGCTTGGTTCGTGAGTTTGCACTGAAGACACATTGAGTAAAACTGCGCTTGACGTGTGATATCACATACACATACACACACCTAGACCCACAAGTGTATTTTATATTAAGTACTTTTTCTTATAAAATTTTGAATACAGTCTGTTTTACAAAAAATATCACCCACGAGTGTTTATTCATTTATTGTGTGTCCGATTCTCCCCTTGTATAGTGAGGAAATCGCGAGGAGTGACAACGACAGCTAAAGTCTTCGCAATACTTGGACCCTGTAGTGTCTCGGGGAATGAGACCCGCGTGTATCAATTACAGAAAGTGTCGCCAAGGGTATCCAGGAAACACAGGACCAGTAGAGGTCAAAGATTCCGCTTCGTCACTCCGCATCGGTGGCATCCCGTAACACCTTACATATGTAAACCAGGAAAAAACCCTATAATTAAAAATGAGGATGATTGCTTTATTTTGACAAAAAATAATGATAAAATTTTTAACTTTAAGGTCTAGCGTTGGACAAAATGCATGATCTTACCACTCACGGCTATGTTTCATCTGGTGCTTTCTACAAAAATGCACAAAAGACTATGTTTTGGTGTATGTAGGACGTGTATACAGCAAGTCCATAAGGATTAACGTCCTCAAAATGTAAATAAAAAAGTATTAAATGGAACTTGGGTTTCTGACGAAATAGAAAAATCCCTTGAAAATCTTATTCGAACAGATGTTATGAAGCAGTACAAAACTGCAAATTGTAATCCCGTTTCACAGTATTTGTCTGTTAACAGGATATATAGAGAATTAAAAAAAAATTAAATAACAGGTTACACTAGCAATGTTGAAACAAAAGCAAAAAAAAAATTGTATTATTAATTATTAAAAGATAAACGAATAAAACAAAAAAAAATGATAGATAAAAATGCAGTTTTTCAATCCGTAGCAAAGTTATGTTAAAGTACTATTATGGCTTCAAGGACAATGGAATGAACAAAAGAAAAAAACCTAATAAACCAAAGAGTATACTGTCCAAATAAAATTTTTTAAAGGGCAACATTTCAATTTTTTATTTCAAGTTCTTTTAAAGTTTTAACACATATGTTTATTTCATGTAATATGACAACAATAATTAAGCCCCAAAAAAGTCTTGTACGTAAAATCTCCCAAATACGTACCAATAATATAATAAATCAGAAAACTTTCAAAAAAGAATTTTGTCAAGGGCCGAATCATACAAACTGTTTCATATACGTTAACACACATAGTAAAAACAAAACTATATCTTCAATATATCAATATAGTGTTATCACTGTTGAGTCAACAAAGCAATCTCAACATTCTTTATGTCTATTGCTTATTTTCTACGTTTTTGTAACTTGAGTAATCATGATTTTCCTAAAAAAAGTATTTGTATTAAAATACTTTTCTATCTAAAATTCGTATGGAAAACTTTTTCGATTGTTCGTAGTAAGATCTGTGTATTACTTAGTCTATTAATATTTTTATTTTTCAAGTAGATATGTGTGGCAGTTCCCGCTAGCCAAAGCGCTAAACAAAAATCGCGCCGCATATGTATTATTTTTTATGCTCCTCTTCATCTTCTATTGATTTTGACACTCAGAATCCTTACATTGCTTATATAGAAGTCTATATAAAGAGGTCAACAGTATTTCTAGTTTCATCAATATGTTTCTATAGAGCTGATATCCAATTTTTTTATTTACTGCTATTGTATGTTCTTTTGTTACAGTTTCTAAAGTCCTAATTTATTGTCAAACATGAACTGGAGAACAGCTATTACATTGTAATTTTTAAACTATGTTAGGTTTATGCTTCTTATGTATCATGCCCATACTCAATTTACTGTTAGTGTTACTTTTATTACTATTTTCAAATACCATACAGATGTTGTACTTACTTGGCAATCATAAGATATTATAATGATGATTTTTTAATATGGTAATACTATAAAGTTATCTTTCTGTCTATAAGTTTCCTAATTTTGATTATTATTTGTACGACTAATATTCCAAACTTTTTTTATTTCAATAGTATGTGTATTAATGTGAATTATATAATAATTTTGAGCAGGTAATATTGAGTTAAAACATTTGTCTGGCAACTTAATTATTTCATCAAAAATATTATAAATAAAACCAACTTTAAAAGAAAGTTGGACTATGAGAATTTTAATTAAAAAACTGGCCACAGTGTTGGTTTTCTAGACTTATTAGTAAGAATACCACTATCAAATCAAATACTTTAATCTAAAAAACTTGCGCATTGTGATACACCAGCAGCAACCCAGAGAAAATCCGAGCCAAAAAAACCTTGGGGATACCAACTAGCGGAAAATGGTGAGGCAGTGGAAAAAGCGAAAAAAGAGAGAGATAGCAGAAAGCTACAGAGAAGGTAGAAGCAACGATAGCAGCAAAAACACCTGGTATTGACGAACAAGGTCGTAGAAGAACGAAAGACAACGAGTGCGTACATAAACTTAGAGAGAGAGAGAGAGAGAGTAGGGCCAAAGACAGACAGAAAATAGATAAGCAGGAGACAAAAATAGTAGGGCCAAGCTGAGCAGCACTAAACAGATGCACGATTAAACGACCACCATATACACAATTACCCGATGGCGAAAACAATAATTATAACAATAATAGAGTCCCGATTATCAATTTAAAGTAAATACTTCATGAATTAACTAATAAATTTAGAGCAAAGAACTCAATCGACTTTAAAAAGAAAGACATAAGGAGAAAAGAGGGCTTCAATAACCAAGAGTAGCGAATTGAATCTCTGGCATAAGATTAACAAACAGTACTTCCGGACTCTCCTTTGTTTGAGTGTAATTGTAATTTAATATATTGATAAAGTGTACCAATTTAATTTCCAAAGCAAATGAAAAATATGAAAGAAAAAAAACAAAATTAGAAGAAAAATGTTAATCGAAAAAAACGATAACGACAAAGTAACAAGAAAATTAAGCATGTGGCAACAAAGATAAGGGATACTAAATTAAAAGGAAATCTACCTGAAACTGAATAAAATAATTCACATTACTAATAGAGCAAAGCAACATTTTAAAAACAAGTTCTAGATGAGGAACCTTATACATCATGAAGAAAACTATGGCATCACAGGAGAATATCATTTTTTTGCTACAGCACATGGGAAGGGTGCGTGCGATGGCGTTGGGGCAGTATTCAAACGAGAAGCGACTTATGCTAGTTTGCAAGCTGATTGGTCCGAAGCAATTTTAACTCTAAAATCTCTTTCAAATTGGGCAAAAAAAAGAATTTAACAATATTAATTTTTTTTTTATAGTGCGGAAGAGCATAAAAAAACCTTAAAACGATTACGAGAACGATTTTCTACTGCTCCTCCAGTACTAAAAATATGTACAGTTCATGCTTTCATTGTGTTTCCTGGAAAGAAATTGAAAGTGATGAGGCATTTAGTAGCTAAATAGCCAACTTGCATTATGCAATATTAGTTGTAATGTGTACAATTGATATTAAAAGTATTGAAAAAATGTATTTTATATTTTATTTGGAACCAATTAAGATTATAAATGTTAAAATTCTTTGGAATTATGTAAATTATTAAAAAACTATAACATTGTTTTCGATGCTCTTTTAAATATTAAATAACAAACATAGCTTATTGCATTCTACCTGCAATACCCTTTTATTTAATATCTATGTAGATGGGGTAGTAAGAAAAAAAAGTCCCGCCATTTTGTACTTGCCACCATATTGAATCCAGAACTACAATACTTAGATAATTGTATTTTAATTGTTATATTCTTTTATTTGATACCTATATTGATAGAGTTGTGAAGAAAAAGGTCATCCGCCATGTTGTTATGGCCACCATATTGGGTTATGCTGATAGAATTAAGCTAATTGAAAATTAAAATTACAACCAGCAGTACATACATAGTACATTTAAGAATCGTAATGTTAAATTTTACAAAAAGCCTAATGGAATTCAAAAGTACACATAAATACCTAATTTTTAAGACCTTGTTCGTTTTTTTATCTTGCATTAAATTTTGGCCTCAAAAGTGGCACGGTTGACGTAGAACGTTATATATATTTATATATATGAACTAGTGTGGCTCCACCCCCTGCGCGCTTCGTGCGCCAACCCACCAACTTTTAAATTGGTTAAAAACTTCACTGTTGAATAAATCATATCGGGGAGCTTAGAAGTAGCGAATAGTGGCTAAGGAAGGCTAAAATTAATTAACTTGGCAAAAATAAAATAAAAATTAATTTTTTTTTCTTATATTTTACAATCATTCTGACAAAAGGTATAACAACTCTCAACTGCTGTGTTGGCATAGTAAAAAACCTCGTCAGATTTAATTGTGATGTTAATGACTTATACAAAAAACGGGTGTGGCGGGCTTTGGCTAAGTCCCTTAAGTAAATATCATGAAGAGTTGAAAAATCTTCTGCTTAATGATACAAATTTAAGGGTATAATACAATTCGATACAACAACAATAACATTTTTAGTTTTGCAACACTAGTAAGTAAAGGAAAAGAACAAAAAGGAAAAGGTGTATACAACATTAGAAGAAAAGGACAACTTTTTCATGTTACACCAAATACTTTGAAATTCAATATCGATAAAGCACCAAAAAATAGTCTTTGACTGACATTATGAAGAAAAACCCTATAGCTAAAAAAAATAGACATTTATATCAAATTACAGATATAGAAAATATACCAAATTGTAAAATGATTTTTTTACGAAAAAAAATCAACAAAAACATACGTATAATAAACCATTAACGGCATAATGTAGTGCAATTATAGTATTAAACTCAGGATTACCAGAAAATTTTGATCTTTGTGTTTACTCTGAAGAAGTAGCAGACAATTATCTTAAAGAAATGATTTTAAATAAACTTTTCTATTTCATAGATCCTATGGTTATTTCCTTGTTTTTCCTCTTCAGGAGATTTAGAATCGAGTAAAGGTTTCTTCAAAAGTTATTCTAAATCAAATAAAAAACTTTCTATGTTGCAATATTACGCAAAAAGACTGTCCTACAGACCAGAGGATGAAAATTTCAGTCTCTTATTATATGGAGGAAGGTTAAGTCAACAATTTTTTATACATTCATAAATTATGATTGAATGTAATCGCTTAAATTATTTAAGATGAAATCAAAAAAATTTGAGAATAAAGTGTTATAAAGAATTATTAGATGTGATAGCTAACAGTGCATCTAATTTATCTAAAAATTTTAAAACGGAGGAAATAATAGCGAATCTTTATATACTACCTTCTATGTATATAGAAAGTCCGAGATACATGCAAGAACATTATCAAGATGCAATGGCTATTATGAGAAAATGCGTTAGACCAGACTCATTCATTACAGTGACATGTAATCCTAAATAGAAATAAAGAAAGCTTATATCGTCTAAATTTCCAAAAAATACAAAAGCAAATAATATCCTAAGTATAACAGTTCGGTTACTTCACACAAAATGACAATAAATTTTAGATGACATTTTCATAAAAAAACTTTTTAGTAAAGTATTAGCATACGTTTACACTATTAAATTTCAAAAACGTGGTCTACCACATGCACACTAATGAATAACATTATATCCTGAAGAGAAAATCATAACACCTCAACAAATTGATAAATTTATTTCAGCTGCAATTCTTTCAAATAATATAACACTCACAAAATTAGTGATTTAACACATGCTTCATGGCCCTTATACAGATCAAAGTCCATGTATTAATAATTCTTACGAATAATGTACAAAAAATTTTCCAAAACTTTCACTAATAAAACTACTATTAGAAATAACGGTTACCCACAATATATGAAAAGAGACAATATGTTAGTAAAAGATATTTACAAAACTCTGAATAAAGATAAGACTTATGTTAATAATTCAATGGTTGTTCCATACAATCAATTTTTGTTAATGAAGTATGAATGTCATTTAAACATTGAATATTGCGCATTAATAACATAGAATGAATTCATAACTACATACATGAAGGTCATGACAGAGCATACATTAAAATAGAAAAATAAAACGAACTAAATTAAAAAATATAAGATAAAATTAGTAGTTACATAGATGCTAGATATGTGAGTCCAATGGAAGCAGCTTGGAGACTTCAAGAATAAAAAATTCGTGCTAGAAGTCATACAGTTGTAAATCTAGCTTTTCATCTTGAAAATAAACAGAAACTCATATTTGAAGATAATAGTATCAAAAGCGTAAAAAAAAATTATAAAATACCCCTTGCAGCTTGGTTTGAATTAAATACATTAGATAATTTTGCAAAATCACTAAAATATGTCAACATTCCAGAACATTACATTTTTGACAATAATGAAAAATATAATGAAAAATATAGGTAGATTAAACATAGTATCTCCAAAAGATTATAAGCGCTTTTTTTCTTAACTTATTTTAAATAAATTACATTGGGCTACATTATTCGAAGACGTTAAAGAACATAATGAAAGAATACATAAGCATTTCAGGGATACTGCAATTGCAAAGGGTTTAAGTGAGCATGATTCTAAAATTAAGAATATTTTTAAAGAATCAATAACAATTTTGTTTCCATGCCAGTTAACATAATTTTTTGCTTGATTTTTAATGTCAGAAAACATTCAAGGAGATAAAATATGGAATAAATATAGAAAACATTTTACGGATGACTACGATAATAATAATCATAATACTGCTCTTTTACATATTAATCAAATTTTAGAATCAGAAGGTAAATCATGTGAGTCTTTTAGTATACCGACGCCAACAATTTGTAACTATATAAATAACTGCAATATTGAGTAAATATCTTACAGTAAAAAAGAGTTTGATATAATGTTCACAAATTTAAATTAAGGTCGAAAAAAAATTTTTTAAACTATTTGTAAACGAGGTAAAAAAGTATATTTCATAGATGGTCCTGAAAAATCTGGAAAAACCTACTTTTATAAGACACTCATTTACACATTGAGTAAAACTGCGCTTGACGTGTGATATCACATACACATACACACACCTAGACCCACAAGTGTATTTTATATTAAGTACTTTTTCTTATAAAATTTTGAATACAGTCTGTTTTACAAAAAATATCACCCACGAGTGTTTATTCATTTATTGTGTGTCCGATTCTCCCCTTGTATAGTGAGGAAATCGCGAGGAGTGACAACGACAGCTAAAGTCTTCGCAATACTTGGACCCTGTAGTGTCTCGGGGAATGAGACCCGCGTGTATCAATTACAGAAAGTGTCGCCAAGGGTATCCAGGAAACACAGGACCAGTAGAGGTCAAAGATTCCGCTTCGTCACTCCGCATCGGTGGCATCCCGTAACACCTTACATATGTAAACCAGGAAAAAACCCTATAATTAAAAATGAGGATGATTGCTTTATTTTGACAAAAAATAATGATAAAATTTTTAACTTTAAGGTCTAGCGTTGGACAAAATGCATGATCTTACCACTCACGGCTATGTTTCATCTGGTGCTTTCTACAAAAATGCACAAAAGACTATGTTTTGGTGTATGTAGGACGTGTATACAGCAAGTCCATAAGGATTAACGTCCTCAAAATGTAAATAAAAAAGTATTAAATGGAACTTGGGTTTCTGACGAAATAGAAAAATCCCTTGAAAATCTTATTCGAACAGATGTTATGAAGCAGTACAAAACTGCAAATTGTAATCCCGTTTCACAGTATTTGTCTGTTAACAGGATATATAGAGAATTAAAAAAAAATTAAATAACAGGTTACACTAGCAATGTTGAAACAATCCCAACTAACACAATGGAAACAACTAAGTACTTAACGGAACAAATTAGAGTCATAACATATGGAAACCATGAACGATACCTTCAAGATATAAAAACGTTTAAAGATAAAGCTGGAAGAATAACGGAGGAAGGTTTAAAAATGTTTGCAGAGTACTTCGGCAATTATGACAGAGTTACAGAAATGGTGGGCGAATTTGAACACTTAGCCGAGAAACTTATAACAAAATTTGGAACAACGGTGGACATAATATACTTGGCGAGT
>NW_019379468.1:0-11275 GCF_000648655.2 Copidosoma floridanum | reverse complement strand
ATATATATATTATTTATACATCTGTAACTTTAGCCAGAAATGTCAGAATTTCTTTTTACAGTTCAAAACAGACATAGAGTGGATGCCTGGCAACTCTCTATAGTATTAACTTTACTTAATACATATCTTTGATGATTAACGCGTGCGTTTCATGATCTGGTATATTTATCAAATATAGTAGGGTATAGTACACTGTTTCAGTTTAATTTGCATCTATGTGCAGGAGTTTTATGTATCCTATTTCTTATCCCTACCACCTTTGTCTTTTTTTCTTTGATCATCTTTTTTTTCCAAGGATGCAAGTATTTTATAAAGGCAACTTATTGCAAAGTCTCTCTAATACAATTTGGTCATTTATGTTACTGTACTTTTTTTACAGGGTACATCGATCGTCTTCAGCACACTTTTACTATAATTAAGTTTCATGGAAGGATAAAATCTAGTTAACCATCCTACAAGCTGTTCTGATCTTTTTATAACCGACAAAGAATCTGTTCGATGAGCAAGTCACGTGTTAGCTTTCCTCGAAAAAAAAGCCCATGGATATACGAATATCAATAAAAAAATTCACTTTTTGTTCTAAACATTTGGTCAAATGGTTTTTTGGTATCTTACATTCTCCCATTGAAAGAGCCCGAGAAAAAAATTCAAATATCTTTTAATGAGATTCAAACCCTTGATCTCTCAAGTTTTTTTGATTGAGAGTCTAGTACCCCTACTGATAAGCCATTAATGCTTGTAAATCAGTTATATTTAATGGTAACAATTTGTATTATAATAGGACATCACCTTATGTAATTGGTTTAAAATTGACACAGAAGTACGCAAATAGGTCTACATTTTTTTTAATCTATCGCGTTACAATACTCACAGGATCACCATAGAGTTGCAAAAACATACTTTAGATTCTCCTTACCTCTGCCCATACCGTGTGTATTATTTGCCAAATAACCTTAGCCACAAGTAAAGATGACAGATTACTATCAGGCTAGATGGGTTAGAAAAATTGTTTCTTATTATTAATGCAAGCTCCCACAAGAATTTTAAAATTTTCATCACTTTATTTCAGCTCAAAAAAGGAAATTGCAGGAACGGAGTCTGAATGAAAACGAAAACGTCATTTTTGGTGACGTAAAACAAAAATGTTTTCAATTGTCATGATAAAAGATTAGAGATCTTTAAATTTCAATAACTCCGTACGTACAAAATCCCGACAATCCTTTGATAGATCTATAATTAGTTGCTAGAAATTAATGAGGAAAAGTTTTTGTATTGCCCTTCAACTTTGTGCTAATACAAAGCTTAACACCACTCGAAGGTACAAAGTGTTTGTAGCAATTTCTCCTCGCAATTAATGTTTTTTTAAAAATTATTTCGTGCATGCTTTACTGAATAAATAAATACTGAGATCCCACATTTGTCACCCTCAGCTTTGCCTCTAATTGCAATTTACGTGTGATCTGCAGCATTGTTTACTTTTCCTGTCTATAATGTATTATTCAGAGTGATTCATCTAATATACCATACATCTACATCCAGATACAAAATATTTACAGAGAAGTATACTATAACATGAATGATGTACATAAGTATTATCAAGTATCGAACAGCTTTGTAAATCCATCTCTTTTAATACGTCTATTAGTGTTTCTCTGTCTAATGAACTTTTCATTTATTTTAATTCATTTTTCTCTAAGACTTAGCAGTATTGACATTTTCGTAATCTCTAAGTACAGTTTTAAATATAAATTATTTTATCACCTCTGTTCTATTGCAACGGAATATGAGATTTCACAATTTATAACACTAAGGGGCCTTGTCCAATGCGCGCTCTACGCATTCGATTCCATATATTTATAAGACCAATTATTAATTCATCATAACATTACTGAATGCAAAAAGAATGATTAAGTTTTAAAAAAGACAGTTTGTATTTATATTCAACATGAGGAATACAACTTCTTTTTTCTTAAAACCAAACGTTTGAATTTACTCGCTTAAAGTCAGCCAAAGCCAATCACGTAACGGATAAAGGAATTCATTTGAAATGACTTTTCTTTTTAAGATAGGATGGCTGCAACTACATTCATTTTTATTTAGAAGTACTTTTGATATCTGATCTTACGTGTCTAGTGTCTTAAGTAAATTTTCCTTACTTATGAATGAAAAACTTCATAAACATATCTTGAAATTATAATAGGTTATAGGCAGTAATATACTCTGAATTTAAGGAAAATGCGATACCATCAAATGCCTGTATTATTTCGCTAATTCAACTTTTTTTAAATATACAAAGTTCCTTATGATTTGGAAGTCAAGCACCAATAGCTTACAACGGACATAACATCGCTGAGACACATTTGAGACGATCCAAATTTAGCACAACTATGTAACAAAAAGTGTACATAAATTTCTGAGGCCACAACACTAACTTTCATATCATATATAACATCAGGGGTGGACGTGACACTTCCCATTTACTGTCACTACTGGTGGTAAACATGTCAGTGGAACCGTTTTTTCCTTTAGCTTCAATGTACAGTACGCCATCTGTAGCGATTTTTCATATAATTAAAATCTCTCAAACGTAGCTTTTTACAAAGAATTCTCTTTTGTTTTTAAAAATTATTTTACTTACAATATTAATAAGATAGAAGCATTAAATTGAAAAAAAATATCTTTAACCTTTTATCTCTATAAAACATGCCAATAACTACTTAGTATTTAATAATGAGTGAAGATATATTAATCCAAGTAAATTGAGAAATAATTACTTTAAAACCATATTGCAATTGATTGTACAAGTTGCAAATAAGGAATAGACTAACTTCATCTTACGGAACCATACTATTTTTTTTTTACACCAGCGTTAACAGAACAGGTCAAACGAATAATTGTGAAAAATAAATTGTTTAATTGTCCTTATTTTTTGATAAGAATTGAGGCCAATAAAAGTAGGATCTATAAAACCAGAAAAAATTTTTTAAGTATTATGTACTGCAGATAAGATACATGGATTATTAAGAAAATTTAGTAGTTTTAAAAAAAAATAAAGCATGTTTTGTTTTAGTACTATTTTACGTCCTGTACTAATTAGACACCGTTTTTATGTCAAGTACAAAAGATAATCAGGTGCCAAATTAATTAAAAAAAAATAATACTGAACAAAAGAAAAGCAATACTTTAATAATTTAGATTTTTCAATTGTTAGGTAAGAAATTAATTTATCAAGACTCTTTAGTATCCAGAATCCCAAATATAGCCACATTGTGAGGTGAATAACAATTGTAAAAGAAAGGAAAAAATAGAAGGCAGCTCCTTTAAAAAAAAAGCTTTGAAGTTCAAAAGTAGGGTTCACTGTGTGTGCTTAGTGTTTCTTAACATTTTTGATAAAAGAAATGACAAAACATTCGTTCCACTTTGCTAGCATAATTTTTTTCCATGCAATCTCCCACATTTCGTTGCTCATACTGTTTTCTGCTAATCAATTTGAACATGAAATGTAGAAACAAAATTAGTTTACCTTTTAACTACCAAAGCGTTGGCACTTGTCGCTTAACATAGCAAATATCTAATGCTACACGTCTTTTTATTTTGCGCCCCTTCCAACGTCACTTTAATTGTAATTTTAACAATTTTTTAAAATNGCAGGATTTTGCCTTAATCGGTAAGGTTTTTACGATGAATCAATTTTAATACTTATTTACAAAAATACACTGTAAGACTGTAGAAAACTAAGAAAACTGTTCAAAAATTAAGTTTATTGCGTATCTACGGAAGTAATCTAAATGCGTAGTTACATTGACACAGAATGTTAATTATTTTAATGTTTTACGAATGGTCATTACTTTCATTTAATGATGCATTCGATAATTGCAGTTATTGTTCTATATTATAAATGTAGGTTGCTTTTGTAGATACGCAATAATTCTTCTTTATCAACAGTTTCATTACTTTTCTGCAGTCTCGCAGTTTATGTTAATAAACATACATTGACATTAGTAGTTTGGTCTTTCTCGCCCACCATATTATATATATAAGTTTAATTCGTTGATCTTTTGGGGCAAACAAAAACAATTAGTTTAAGCAACGCTTCGT
Source organism: Copidosoma floridanum (assembly GCF_000648655.2). The sequence continues at coordinate 7,177 of NW_019379468.1, read as the reverse complement.
CGACTGGTGTGTCAATCTCTTCAGGCTTCATCAACAATAATAAATTATAACAATGACTAATATAAACAATCGTGTCTATTCATGCATACCGAGGTATTGCCCTTATCGAATTTTAGAAAAATTAAATGTTGATTCTGTATTGAAAATTGTGTTGTTTGATAAGTTTTTTTATTATAGACTAAATATTTATGATCTTGACATGTTTTATTTTTTATGCTAAAGTTAACTATTGAACAAACAGTTTGTCTTACTGTTTCTTTTAAGCTTTGATTTATTTTCGTACTTTTTATTATAGACTAAATATTTATGATCTTGACATGTTTTATTTTTCATGCTAAAGTTGACTATTGAACAAACAGTTTGTCTTACTGTTTCTTTTAAGCTTTGATTTATTTTCGTACTTTTTAAACCATATTCCAAATGGTTAAATATATCAATGACGTCTCCTTTTTTTAAAATGGATGATGTTATATTAAAACCTGGTCCAAGTGATACTATTTGGGCAACTTCTTTAGGTACGATAGTTTGTGTTATATTAACAAATTTTTTTTGCCTGTTTTCAAATATTGGCTTGTGGGTTTTTATTTTTGAGTACAAACGCGCAAACTTATTTTTAAGTGTAAATTTGACATGATTTTTAATTTTAAGACATTTTTTGTCGACACTCATGAAATATTGATGTAATTGTCTTTTATCAATTATGTTTTTTGTTATTTCGTTATATAGTGTATGTAATGCTGTCTTTGACTACTTAATAAGAATCGAAACATCTTTTATTTTGAACTGTAAGAATCGCACGCAAAGTTTTGTAACAAAATTAGAAGACAACTTTTTACACAAACTACTTTTAAATGATAAGTTCAGAAAATTTTAAGTAGCATATTGAATGTGTGCTGGAATAATGCATGCTTCTTACAGTGGAGCAGGAAAACGTTTCGTGGACAGGTCCCTGCAAGTTTAAATTTCAATTCCTTCCACTGTTTTAAGCGGTCAGCAGCTTCACATCCATATGTCCTTGAGATGGTGGCAAAATATCTATTAGTCACTTGACCCGACTTTGATCGAAGGTCAATTTTAATAGTTGATACTTTCTCGCCCTCCATATTATACATATAAGTTTATTTCGTTGATCTTCTGGGGCAAATGAAAACAATTAGTTTAAGCAACGTTTTGTTGACTAGTGTATCGACCTCTTCAGGCTTTATAAACAATAATAAATTATAATAATGACTAATATAAACAACAGAACGTAGAACTGACGAATAAATTACCTTAATTTAAACCATGAAAGACAATTTATTTAACGTATCGAGCAAATGGCTCACACGCACGTCAAACTAGCAAAGGCCCCAACACCGCTATGTACCTCGCTTTTATAACAAATACACACACAAACATATACAAGTTTCACAGTGCGATGACCTGAGCCCTCACTTCACATATTACGTTACCAGTATACGATTCTTAGAACATACATAGTCTTTAAAAACGGGCAGAATCAAAGAAACTTTGATAAGTGCGACTTAAATAATAAACATCTTCTATCTTATTTATATTATGAATGTTGGAGGTAATGTGTAACATTTCAGGGACCAAACGTTTACCATAATTCGGCTCTTTGTCTAATATTTTTATATCGTCCCACTCAAAATTATGGTTATTAGAAAATTTGGTGTAAAGTAACTACCGATTCCGTTTTGTAGTTGTTTTAGTTATCTCGTTTATTTTTTTTTTAAGATCTGTTCATGTCACCTGTGAATTTTGCTGAACAGTCACTGCATGAGATTTCATATACGACCTTAGTATTTTCCAAAGTATCAGTAGTATCTTTTCCCAACTGTTCAATATAATTCAATTTTTTATTTTTTTTCGGAATTACTTGTATATTAAATTTTTTTAAAAAACGTTGTATCTTATCAAAATTATATGAAAAAAATGGTAAGCTTATAAAGTTTGTATTTGAAGGTAATTGCTCTGGAATTTTCTCTGTAACATCATTATTAAGAATACAAAGTCTTTTCCTTATATGTTTATTCATTAAATGCTTAGGAAAGCCATTATCAAGCATTATCTGTCTTACAATTTTCACGTTTTCATTATGGAATGAAATGTCAAAGAGTCTTATAAGAGTCATGTAGATGATTTTTTTTGGTACCAATTTGTAATAATTTTGTTGCATCGCTTTATTACAGTGACATCTAAAAAATTAATTTGGTTTTTTTTTTTAATCTCATACGTAAATTTTACATTTTCGTTACAACTCTTAAAAATTTTAGTAACAAGGTCAATATGCTTTTCTTTTATACAAGTAATTGAATCGTCAACGTATAAAAAACAGAAGAGCGGCTCATTACTATGTTTATTATTTAAAATATTCCATTATTCATTTACACAGTCTTAAAAAACTAAGTCCGCAAAAAAGGGGAAATTGGTGACCCCATCGGGGTACCAAATATCTGTTGATAAAACTTTTTATATAAGGTAAAATATGTATTTTGAAATAGAAACTTCGTTTAATAAATAATATCAATATATGGGATTCTTGACGCACGACAACTGTAATCTACACGTCTCTCAAGGCTTTTGAAAACCAAATCACATGATACATCAGTAAACAATGAAGTAACGTCTAGGGACACCAACACGTAATCGTCAGGTATCTTAAAAGATTTAATTTTGTGTATAAGATCTTGACTATTGTCGATATAAAATTTTGATCTTGGCAATTATACTTTCAAGTCGTTATTTGATATCTTTGAAAGAAAGTAAAATGGACATTAGTTGATGAAAAAATTGGTCTAAGAAAAATATCTTTTTTATGTATTTTCGGGAGTCCATATGCCTTGGTTACCTGTATACCCGTTTGTGTAGTTTGAGTATTATGAAACTTATATGTTAAAAATTCATTGTCATTGAGATATTTCAATTGTTCTTGTACGTTTTTTTGTAACACTTTTGTTGGATTATTCTTCATTTCTTCGTATGTGTCAGTGTCAGCCAGAAGCATCATCATCTTGTCGATGTAATCGTGTCTATTCATGCATACCGAGGTATTGCCCTTATCGGATTTTAGAAAAATTAAATGTTGATTCTGTATTGAAAATTGTGTTGTTTGATAAATTTTTTTATTATAGACAAAATATTTATGATCTTGATATGTTTTATTTTTTATGCTAAAGTTAACTATTGAACAAACAGTTTGTCTTACTGTTTCTTTTAAGCTTTCATTTATTTTCGTGTTTTTTAAACCATATTCTAAATGGTTAAGTATAATAATAACGTCTACCTTTTTAAAATGGATGATATTTTATTGAAACCTGGTCCAAGTGATACTATTTTGGCAACTTCTTCAAGTACGATAGTTTGTGTTATATTAATAATTTTTTTTGCCTGTTTTGAAATATTGGCTTGTGGGTTTTTAGTTTTGAGTACAAACGCGCAAACTTATTTTTAAGTGTAAATTTGCCATGATTTTTAATTTTAAAACATTTTTTGTCAACACTCATGAAATATTGATGTAATTGTCTTTTATCAATTTTGTATTGAGTTATTTCGTTATATTGTGTATGTAATGCTGTCCTTTACTACTTTATAAGAATCGAAACATCTTTTATTCTGCACTTTAAGAATCGCACGCAAAGTTTTGTAACAAAATCGAAAGACAACTTTTTACATAAACTGCTTTTTAATGCTAAGCTTAGAAAACTCTTACTAGCACATCGTATGTGTGCTGGAATGATGTCATGTTTCTTACAGTAAAGTGTGCAAGTTTTAGAGTTCTACGCGTTTCACCGTCGCATAGGGATTTTTTTTTTTTTTTAAACCTAACTCGGCTCCACATGGTCGTGTCATGAAAATTTTTTTTTTTAATTTGTAAAAAAATAAGTACAATGCATTGCAGTTAGTTATATACGTGCAATTATCAAAATACGTGGAAAAAATTCAGAAAAGCGATAGAAAAAAAATTAATTTTTTCGGAGTCCGATTTTGGCATCAAAAATTAGAAAATTTTACTTACAACAAACAATGCATGATAGAATAAGTCTAGACGAAGAGATTAAGCCTTGAAAAATCGCTCCAGCATTATTTCCTGACGTTTAAAATGACGTTTATAAAAACAACTGAAGGTTTTTGAACCAAAAACTCATAATTTGACTAAATACTGACTTTAAAATCTCAAAAGAAAAAAAGTTATTAAACAAATTAAAAAAAGACGATTTTTGATGGTTTTTGTAAGATTCCTTAGCAACTACGGATTCAAATTATATCCGACGCGCGTTATTTGATAGGTTTTTTTAAGATCTACAACTTTGTCATTTTACTTTTCGGTATTAGAGATTAACTTTCTTTTCAAACGCGAAAAAAGTAATTTTCGGACTTTCACGAATTTTTTAGGTTAACTCAGCCACTGAATAACCGAAAAAAACGCTATGTTTCTTGAATCATTTTCTTTTATATCAACTTATTTTTTGTTTTCTGCTAACATTAATGTCATATTTTTCGTAGTTCAATTGGCCTATATGTACGTTCTTAGAATTGTATACTGATAACGTGATATGTGAACTGAGTCCTCGGGTCATCGCATTGCGAAACCTGTATATGTTTGTGTGTGTGTGTTTGTTATAAAAGCGAGGTACGTTGCGGTGTTAGTGCCGTTGCCAGTTTAACTTGCGTGTGAGCCATTTACTAAAAACTAAATGAAGTGTCTTTAACGGTTTAAATTAAGGTAATTTATTTGTCAGTTCTACATAATATGTATCAGAGATTAGTAAAGAGATTGCTGACTGCATGCTTTGGCGCGAGTTTACTTTTTGCCACTGTTTCGAGCGCCCCGTCGCGGCCAAGCAGTCGAACCAGGCACACACATTTTTTTTGGTATTTGAGAAGCATAGAGGGGGTATACCGAGTGTGTGCCTACGTATTTGTGTTGAAATGGGCGTGTAAGCTTATACTTTGTAAATTCACGCTGAGTGTGCGCTTGGCGAGTCGCGTCAGAAATGGGCATGTAGGCACACATTATGAAGACGCATGCAAGGGATGTGACGTATGACAATATAGTTAGCCTGTAAAGAGGAGAGAAGTGTGCTTCTCCGCTTCTGACTGTTACTACATATAAGTATATGTGTATAATGCAGCTGAGTGGAGCGAATGTGTGCGATGAGCGAGGCCATTAGTGTTTTTTTATGCTTGTATCGTATTCTAGTACACCGATACGCTTCAACCTGATATGATAAATATGGATGCTTTTTTACTTTTCAGATTTTTATGTTAACACGTCGCAATAACCATTATTTATAGCCTAAGCTTTGGAGGTTCTCCACAGACATATGCCACTTCTTAACTACTGTAGGCATGTTGCATCGATAGCCGAGGTAGCTAATGCTCCCGTACTGACGAGTATCACATTTTGGTCCTCGATTCAATTCCTGGCTTTTTTTTTTTTTTTTTTTTTTTTTTCCTGCAATTCAACAGATTTTTGTTGCATTATTATTAAATGTTTTAATACTCTTTCAATAACTATTAATATAACATGTCTCATGCTACTTCATAAAAGGTAAGTGCAAATACAATTTCACCTAGGTATTTTCATTCAACGGTCATAAAATAATTAGCCATACCTTTAGTTTTCATCAGCCAAACGTAATGATCCAGTGCGTAAGCTTTTCACTATTTCAATTACTCTAGAGAGACCGAAAATTTAAATTTTCTGTAAATTTACATTCATTTTGATGTCGCTCAATGATTCATAAGGCTTATAAAACATTATATTTATTATAGTTCATTGCAAGTTCTCAAAATGATCGAAATGAGAATTCAAGACAACGCAAAATTAAGATGTGTGATAATGTCTCTCAAAACATTAATAGATAAAATAATAAGTGATTGCAAAATGCGTGATGCATTAGCTGTTTCCTTCCGCAAAATTATTTTGACTAATCCACAAGATGTGTGACCTTATTACAAAGTGGCAGTCATTTTTCAGAAATTTGGTACAGTAGTGCATTAAAAAACTTGATGAGAATAATTAAGCAATATTTTGTGACTCTTGTTGCTACACTAGCACTTTATCTCCTAATATTGTGATCAATAAATTAAAAGTCATAATGTGAGGCCAAGTCATGATAGTCATACGGAGCACTCTTTGTACAAAAGTTAAATGATTTATTTATTTACTTATTTATAGAAGTTGTGGGCCCAATACCAATCAAATAACATTGTGTTGCTGAGTGCAGCACATAAACAAATGTACAGCAGCGTAGGATAATAGTTATGTCATAAAAATGACTAAGTTGTAAGTTATAAAGAATTTTATGTAATAAAGTAACTTACATAAATAAACAGTATGTGTACATGCTTAGTAATTGAAAGTTACATACAGTATTGAAATCAAGCGACTGTTAATAATATCAAGTATTAAAAATTAAATAGTAAACAGTGTAACCTCCGTAGAATGAGCTTTCAAGTTTACAAGAATATTAGTAGATAAGCTATGGCGATTCCGGCCCAGGTGGGCTCGAGTCGCCAGGCGATTTCGGCCCACTCCCTCTCCGTGGCGAGCGGCCCCTCTTTTCGGGTGGAGTGGTCCCTGCTGCAGCCAATGGGCGAGCAGGAGCTGTGGCTTCCTCGCATTCCTTGTGCGTGCGCCAGCTGCAGTGCTGCTTGAGTTTGCGCGCGCTGTTTGAGTTTATGCGCAATGTACATTAGTGCCTGTAGCGCCGCGTGCGCCAGCTGGTGACGTGCAACGCAGTTTGACTTTGCGCGCGATGCAATGTGCGTAAGTCGTCTGCAGCGTTGATTTACGCGCGCTGTTTGAATGTGCGAAACCGTGTGCAGCTTGTGCACGTGGTAGTTATATGCATAAAAAACTTTTTTTGTGTTAGCGAGCGCGTTGCATAATAATGTAGGATGTGGAGTGGTAGGGAAATAATTGTTAAACATTTTTTGTTTTATTTAAAATCAGTTTATATTAAATGAGAAATGTACATAATTTACAAAACGATTTTGTTAAACATGTTGTTCTTAAAATACATAAAAATTTGGCGGAAAAAATTTATCAGTATTATTTGTATTATGTGCTTCGCTTAACCAACCACGTCGTAGCCGCTCATCCATGTAGGCTGTTACTTTTGTAGTTTAAGGCGTTGATATGCTGCATAATATAAATCGCTGTCTTGCT
>NW_019379467.1:2319998-2333542 GCF_000648655.2 Copidosoma floridanum | reverse complement strand
TTTTTTTTTTTTTTTTTTTTTTTTTTTTTTTTCATTCACTGTTATTCGAGAAAGACGCCTTTTCGCTTCCATATCTACTATACATTTGTTTTTTGCGGCTGGCGCTCGTTTGATTCCGAATAATTTTTTGTTCCCATCACATATAGGCCGTGAAATCGACTGTCGCGTAAATTACACGATAGCTTTTTGTTTGGCTCACTGTACTCGGTATTTCTGGGTATATCGAAAAGTTTTTATGAGTTTTTAACAGCCGGCGACAGCTCGTTGCGTAATACTTGTTCCCATCCCGCGAGTACGCCTTTCTTTCCTTACCCGCGTCGTATTATCTGTCAGGTAGGTGATTCCATTGATTTTACAAGGCAATAAAACGGCCGCTCCTCCTAAACATTTATCTCAATTTTTCTTGTTAAAATACACCGATGATATTGACTAGTCATAAAAGTAACAAAATTCATCTTAATTTGTGTGATTTCGCTACAAAAAGTACACTCGTTGTCCATTAAATAAAAAAAATAAAAAAAAAATAAAAAAACGGTCCGCGTCCAGAGTACGGAATACACTCGAGCGTCATTGAATCTTATCCGGAGGATGAACGAGCACTGCCTGCCAAAGAGGGGTATTGGAGGACAAATTACGCGACGACCAAAGCGACGTTATACACACAGCCCCGCGAAGTATAATGTATAAACAACCCATGCTCTGTCGATCGCTTTGTCACTCTTCGTCTTTCTCCGCCTCGATGTACCGCTCACGCACCCGGGGCTATCTTCCCGGGGCTTTTATCCGGACCTCGGCTCTCTCTAATTGCGTTAGATAGCGCCCGTCTTATTAATAACCCACCTCTCTTATCCCCCCCTTCCACGCACGCTGCCTGGCTCTCGGTCCTTTTTCCTTTCTTTCAAAAGTCCTTCTTCATATTAGGACCAACGCGCCAGCATCGCGTGCTCGATATCTTCTTTACTCCACAGTTGGCAGGTTTATTGGTATGACTCGCGAGGGCCTTTTTTTCTCTTCTTCTTCTTCTTCTTCTTCTTCATTGTTGTTGTTTCCAAACGCAATTTGCTTGAGGAAAAAAAAAGAAAAGTAGGTGCATAATATACGCGGGATATCGTGCATTACGAGCTTCCTTCGAAGATCATCAAAGAGGGAGGGCAGGTACATCAAGCCGATAGAATAATTGGCCGGTATCTCGACACCGCGAGTGTGTCTCCTGCTTGTATATTTATACCTCGATAAGAGTCCCTTGCCTCGGCCCCAAGGGTTATTACGTCAATGGATAAGGATTAATCCGGCACGTAAACAACCTCCGATGTCGTTTCCCCTCCTATGTGTATACGTGTATCCATACGGAGATCTCATCTCGAGCGGGTTGAGGGAAAAATTCGAGTTTGAGAACAGCGCACTTGGGCAACGCCGCGTGAGAGAGACAAATACGAGAGCCAGCTGTGGCATGAACTCTTTGGATTATCCTCCCCCCCCCTCCCTATATGTATGTACATCGTCCTGCGGAGCTCTTCGTGGGTGCGTGTGTGTATATACATAGACAGAGAGACGATGGCTCGGGGGGAGGACGAGGAGGGACGGTGGACAAGGCATTTCACTTCTCCGGGCCGTTATCATTCTCGTCTACCTCTCGTCGTTGTCGTCGTCCTCCCGTGCTGTATGTATACGCGTATAGCCTCTTTTCTCCTGTTATTCATGTTTTTCTTGTTTTTTTTTTTTCTTCTCCTCCTTCGTTCCAACCTCTTTTCTCCTCCCCAGCCTCGCCCCTTATCTCCCGGACCAATCTCGGCGCGTATGGACCGCTCACCTTCGTCTCTCCTCGTCGTCTTCGCGGCTGGCTGTACATGTATACATAGGAGGCCTCATCTAGAGAGCCCGTCTCCGATTCTCGATGCGTCCGTCCGTCGCCTGCTTCTGTTGCTGCGGCTTGTTTCGCGAAAACTCGTCGCTGATGCAGATAAAGGAGACCTCGCCTGACAGACCCCAGTCCATGTCTTATCCGCGGCCTTGGGGGCGCCGAACAACTGTGCGTCCTCCTCCACTTTCGGGGAGCATATATTGGTATAGAGGGGGGCATTTGTTAAATGCTCAGCTGTGTAAAAATCCGCTCGAATATGGGGTCGATGGTTGCACGGCGCTTTCCTCCGCGGATGTCAAAGCCCGAGATTTTTCCCACGGCCTTTGGCATTTCGCGGTACACGCGCACAATGTATACGCAGGTGTACGCGTTGTCGGCTGTATGGTTCTTTTTTTCCGTGGTCGCTTGCACGTGGATGCGGGAAAGGGGGGGGGGGGGGAAAAGGACTCCGCGAGGAGGAAAATTTGCATGCGGAGCTCTGAGAGAGATATGCCGCATTGTGCATTCCTCAATAACGCGAAAAAGCGGGTCGTCGACCGGTTGGTACAACTTTTTTGTCCTGTGCCTATGATGCATTATTTAGAGCTGCGTGTTTCCGCTCCTTTATACCGTCAGAATTTTAATTTCAATAAAGTACCGGATGAATTTTTTCGCGCAATTTATCAAACTCGCAGCTTCGTCGTTCGATCGCGTTAAAAAAGTCGCTAATATCTGGCATATACCTGTTCGATTGTCGTGTATTCGATTCCATTAGGCTGTGGCGTTTCTCCCCTCCCCGGCATTGTCGCCCAGATTATTTCTTCTTTTTTTTATTTTTTTCCATGCCCCCCTGCTCGTTCGTTTTGGCCCCGCGCTCGGTCGGCATGCACCTCCTCCTTGTCCCGCATTTCGATCTCCAGAGCCGTCGACGGCAACATTGACAAAGTAGCTATGCAAATGACGGCCGCGTGTACTCGCGGGACTTAACGACCGGCGATCAAAACTTGTGTAATGGCACGGGAGGGCGGGGGGGGGGGGGGCACGAAGAGCTATCGAGTACGGAGCACGGAGAGGACATTATTTTCGCGATAAGGACGACAATGTAACGGCGCAGTTGTATAAAGAAGGAGGGGAAGGGGGAAGGACTTCGAGGCTATCGAAAGAATAATTACGTAAATATGGGACCGGTGTGTACGGCACGAACAAATGAAATACACGTACATCGAAGTATTTTCTTCTCCTTTGCCTTCCTTGCGCTTTTTTTTTTTTTTTTTGTTATTTTGCCGCTAAGTAGGTGTGCTGTACATCTACGTTGACGACCTCATTTGCGATGGCCGCGACTCCTCCGCGCGATATCTCCCTGATTTATACCATCGAATTCTTCGACACCGCATACCCATTATACACTCCATTTGGAAAACAATTTCTTCTTCTGAAAAAAAAAAAAAAAAAAAAAGCGATTGGTGTACTCACGCAAAAAGGCCCCTAATAGCCGAGTTTATCGAGAATCTCGCACCTGTAGAGGCATCTCTTAAAAGCGTCCATAAGTTGCCGCGCGTTTTTTTTTTTCCACCTCTCCCCACCTCGAGATAACAGTCACACCTGTAGCTCGAGCTTTCCGCGAACAATCAGGCCTCCGCCGGCGGGACTCGAGAAAAAGCACCTCCGCGTAATAACACTTGTCGGAGAAAAGCGCGCCTTTGCGGTCTCACTCGGGCACGCGCGAGCCCTCGGTTCTTCCTACTTTGGGGCCTTAATCGCTGTTTACCGGGAGAAGAGAGATCGTCGCGAGGGAAAACAAAAAGGATGAGACACAAAGAACCAGCGGTAATCGCTAGTCGCCGATAAACTCACCCATATTCCCTCGTGGTACAGGCGCAAGTGGTTTTGCCACGGTATTCTTTGCTTTGGCCGACCGAGAGCGGCTCCAACACTTTGCCGGTTTCCACGAGACGAGGCGACCATTAAACCTCGCGGCATATATGGCTACTTGTATGAGCCGTGTCTCTAAAGTGTACGAGCAATGTCGCGTTTTTTCTCTTGCGCTCTCTTTCCCGCACTCGTGTGCAATTATTATACCCATGTTTTTCAAAATTCGACTTTTTCGCGACAGTACAATATATTAATAGACCGCACGCCATGTTTCATTTACGGTAGAGGTGTTTTTTTGTTAAAAGGAACCGAGACGAAAAAAAAAACCGAGCAGAGGAAAATACATTTCCTGAAACATCAAAGGAGTTGGCAAGAGATTGTACAGTCGTATAGGTATAACGCGCGCGCGGTTTCAAAGCACTTTGCCACCAAAGTGGATTTTATTCAGCTGGTTGGCACATGCCGCGCCCGATTCGACAGGCGCAATTATAGGCCGCGAGAGAAGCCCACGTGTACGCTCGTACACCTCGAGTGTAAAATTATCTAAATTTGATTAAAAGCGTATGCGCCGAGATAAAGGGACAATGGCCACCAAATTGATGGCCAATCGATAATTCTCGACTGTTTCATTTCCATTTTTACGAGTCAAAGAAGAAGAAGAAGAAGAAGAATAGTCACATTAGCCCCCCTTGGCGCGCGCGGACAAAACACCGCGTGGCTGAGTTTTAATTTACGGGGCTGAAAAATATTGACCCGAATCAATTCCGAGAGGCTTCGTAAACAAAAGCAATCGGCATAAAAAGACCAATCGTATTCACCTCCCGCGTATGAATACTCGCAGTGGGTTACCAAATGACCAGAACATCCTGGACCCTGCGCTAGGCTTTTTCGTCCTCCTCCGCCTAGTCAGCCGTGCCCGGGTACAATAATATAAGCGGGTTCGCGAGTTGCATGTTTTAGATATTCCGTTGACGTTCGCGCGCCGGGCAGTTCGTGTCGCGGCAAAAAAACGACCGAGAGATGCCCAGTGGCGGCAGCCGTCGTCTCGTGGAGTTTTTGCCCATGCGGCGCGCATTTCGCTCTCTCTCTCTGTGTCTGCTGCCACTCGGTGGAGGTATGTGTGCGACGACGCGAGTCCGCGACAGCTTTTCGGCTCCGAGACGTGCCCGGGGCCCGTTTTTGCCCCATTTGTGCGTTTTTACCCCGGCTAATGAATTTTTGACGATTTTTTATACGCCCTTCCCTCTCCCCTCGGGGCTTTTCAACCCGATGGGCTAGCTAATTGGTCATTACGGCCTTTACAGATTTATACTCGCTCAGGAGAGCTTCTTCTTTCCATTGAACTCATTTCTAATTTATCGTGATCGTAAGAGTAAGATCATGTATAGAGCTGGTTTTTTTTTTTTTTTTTTTTTTTCAACGGTATGTACTCCGTGAGGTTAATCGAGAGCAAAAGTCCAGCGTATCACACTTGCCCCATGTGATCGTTGCTACTCCGTGTTATATGTATATATCGCTAGTGCGAGTTGAAATGTATAAATTAGTTCCGCACCGCGAACGAGTGGTGTGTGGGTACATATACTTACCTACGTTTTACTTTGTTGTATTTAAAATTCAAATGAGCCCAACTTCTGGATTAAATGACAAAGCGCGATTTTCGTGTTTGTCATTCGACACCTGGTCTCGTGGGCAAACATAAAGCAGGTGAGCGACGCCGCGTGTAATGCAAATACCTACGTGGCGCGGCTAACTTGCAACGCCTTGCGTTTTTACCTTTTGAAAAATGTTGATTGCTTGTTGTTTTTTCATTACAAAAAAAAATACAAGTTAGCGTTCAAGTTTGTCGTTTTAGCTATACCTAGCACGTTCGCCCGATGAGGATTTTCACGTGACAAAATTAATTTACATTCACTCTGAATTTGGATCGTGTTAAAAAATAGATCAACTGAGCCACGAATGAGTGTCCACTAAGAAATTTTAATAACAACAAAGCACCAAACCCGTAATCACTGTTAAAAAAAGTGAAATGCCATCGTCGTTTCATAATTGCAAAATTTATATATATTTGCATTGTCCCTCAGGAAAAAAGAACTCACATCTTTACTAGCATTAACAAAATTTTATTTCCATATAAATATAACTGCACAAGTAGTTTGTCGTCTCACGGATATTTACGACCAGACTCGTTAGGAAATTTCGCCATTATGAAATCAGGATCTGTAAAAAAGACAAGTGGATTAAACCAAGTTAGGTTTTAAAGGTATTAATTTTTTTTTTTCGTTAATACACGGTTTTATTAAAGACAAGAGCGTATAATACTTGTTAAGATCGTAGGGTCGTTGTCTTCGTAGGGAAGCCTCTTATCTCAAAATGCCACTGGCTTATACCTTTTGGCCATGACGTTGGTAAAAATAATTCGTTTGCTGCTGCAGAACCACAAACACTAATAAGCAATTATATGCAAAATTGTGAACAACAAGAACAAAGTTTCAAATGACCGAGTATTACATCACCAGCCGTTACTGTTGCAGTTCATGCAGCGTCACGATTGCGCATCGCTCCAATGATTGAATTCCTGAATTTTCCATTTAATCCTCTGCACGAGCATTACAAATAAAATTTATCACACCCGATGAGGGTTCCTCCCCCATTCCCCCACTTTTCCCATACAGCGTTTGATATCAAAAGAAACACACGTTTGGAATATTGAGCGCCCAGACTGAAAAAGCCAAGCGCGATTCGCGCGCATCTCCCTCTGCTCGATGGTTCTCAACTCGTTGCTCTTTCTCTGACTATTAAACCGTCAACTCGACCTACTCGCGACATTACATACCGATTCAACTATTGTACTCTCGGTCGATGGTAATTGTCATTCATGCGGATGGAGAGTACACATTTGATCGGGACGCCAATTAAAATATTTTCAGCGGCAAAAATCCATCTGGTTGTCGAGGCTATACACGTATGGGCCCTCGCGTAAAAAACATCCCGAATATTATAATTCAAATCGGTAAGAGTACAAGCGTGACGGCCTGCACTGGTATTACATACACACGTACACGTGTACACAGCAGTTTCTTTCCTTTACCGCTGCGCGAAATGACGCGGACAAGCAAATCAGACGTAAGAACTCGTCCAACAGGATTTGCAAGCTCTTTCTTTCTTTGTTGCTTTGTCGCAGTTTAGCATCCAGCTCGACACTTTTAACTCCCAATCTTACAACTACGCAACTATACATACCTTTCGAATTTGAACGCGTTTTCTCGATACACCGACAGATACGTGCTTACCACATGTTTATATTTTACCCCTGCGTCTCGTCCAATACAGTAGTCGACACTCCCATATCGAACTGTCCGTCTCGACGCGTATCGGGCGCGTGAAAAGCTGCTGACACGCAAAGCCCACTGAACACGGAGATGCTGCTCGATAAACTTTTTACTCGTCGATTTTATTCCTCCGAAAAGAAAAAAAACATTGGAAAAACAGGAGACCGTCACTGTAACCTGTAGGTGCTATTAATCCTAATACACGCAGCGAAAAAGAAAAACAACTCCGCGATAAGCCTACCGCTCCATCCGAGCCGTCACTTTTTTTTCCCCCTCTCTCTCTCTCCCCGACAGATTTAACATAAATTTCTTATTCGACGTGCCAGCAAGTGTACGGGTATACAGCATCATCTTACGCCTGAGCTTTGAAAACATCCGTAATAATATGTATAGGACCGATTTACAGTTAAGTACGGTTAAACGGGACAAACCAAAAACACCGAGTTGTGGAGCTCGTTTGTTTATTTTGTTGTTGACGAAACAAAAGATCAATCAGTCCCGCGTGAATTGAAAAAAAAAAACAAAAAAAAAAAAAAAAAACGGAGGAAGGAAAGAAAGAAAGAAAGGGAAGAGGGAAACTCGGCTCGATTTGGAATCGGGCGCTCGTGTATGTGTTTTTTACACATATCGTGCAAGGTGTGTATAGGTGGCAGAGGGCGGACCACGCCCCAATTAGGTCGAGCGCCTGACTTTGTATATACGGTTATCCTTACCCTACACGGGTGTAAGCACTACCTACTCTTTTAGCCTGTACACGATCCTTCTCCCGTACTTGGCTCGCTTGATATTGTTTCCTATATACCCATGTGGTCGGGTCACCCATAGGTACCCCAGTGACTTACGACTGTAGGTACTGTGTCTACACTTTACGATGAGAACGTCCACACCTGCGGTGACAACTCGACGCTATAGGCAACGCTCGGCTCTCACCTTCGGGTATACTCTGTGCAGGCGCCTGGATAGTTTATACACCTATGGCACGTATACAATTAATGCGCGATGTATCAAGGAAAGAAGGCCTTTGTTTTCTCTTGTATCTGTACGTGGTAGGTCAGACAATTGTATCGAGTCTCTACGTGTTATTCTACTTCGAGTCGACAATCTCAGCCATTCCAAATTGTAATTCATAATTTACGAGTGTACGCTTCGTAATTACTTTCAAGCAAGTGTTGGAAGAACCACTCGGTTATAATGGGAAAAACGCTCGCATATACCTGTTTTTGAATTGGCTTTGAAAATATTCCTTTTCTCGCTCTAATGGAAAACTACTGTTTTGTATATCGGTACGTGATACGCGTCGCGAGTCCAAAGTCTTATCGCAATAACTACCGTGAAATACGGGTATGTATGTGCGCATATATATAGGTATAATCTCAGGCTCGTTTCAATCCAACTGTCAAAAAGCTCTTTGGCCGAGGGTTGGAAAATAAAATGCCCTTTTCCATAGTCTATCGGGTTGTATTAGTGCCGATGACGAAAATGAATCTTCACGTGGCTGATGTACACCCAAAGTCGAAGAGTGCAAGCTCAACACGACTACGCTACATTAGCGAGCTTGGGTTATCGTGCGATCCCTCATTTTGACGTGGTTCGATGACGAGTATTACGGATGATAATGATGAAGAATAAGACCTCGTGTCCTCTCGAGAAGTAGGAGACCAAAAAATGTCTCTTAATACTCTCTACCCATCCATCGTCGTTACTGAGACGTCTGAGCGTTAAAAGGATGCATCCGAAGGTGAAACACATTCGTTTATCAATGATCCAAGTAGAAAAACATAGAGCCAAGAGCAACCCGAGCCCGTACCTGCTCGTATCCATTCGTAATGTGGCCTTTTGAAATTTCCCACGTAACGAGCCACCACAGTCGAGTGCGAACTACTCTCACTTTGCTTGGATGCTTTTGTCTATATGCGCACGCACACACACATCCATTTGGCTCTGCGCAGCCAACTCCTCTCATTTGCATTCAAACGTTTTCTTGCTTCGAAGCAACGCGCACTATTGTCGCTTACACATTGGTCCGCGACTCCGTGTACCTTTATGCGCACGAAATATTGCCACAATAACTTTGTGCACACTCTCGCACGACTCGGCTATTATTGCGCGACTCGAGCGAGAATTTGATATTTTTATTTTCCCCCTTTCTCTCTGGCCAGCGTTTTATTTTCGTATTGTCGTGTCTCGATCCTTGCTACACCGCGGTATGTTTTCTGTCACTGTTTTTTTGTTCTTGTTTGCGTAGCTAATAAATTTGCGAATTATAATAGTCCATACGAGGTGTAAGACGATCTTTGGGCCTACAAGTGATATTGTTATACTGCAATAGTAACACCTAATTTTATTTTCCCCACACACTCGGGAAGCAACGTCGAATGAGAGAACAAAGTATTAAGGGGACGTGAGTGGTGTCCGGGGGTGCGGGAGACGAGAGCGAGAGGGTACCTCAATTTCCATGCCGCGCGTACGATGTCGTTGGTGCTTTAATCGCATTCGGATGCAATGTTGCGGAAAATTTAATTTGAGCGAGGCGCGAGCCTCCGAGGAAGAGAAGTCGTACCGCCGCTTGGTATAGAAGAGAAGGAGGAGGAGGTGGTGGTGCGTGTATATATAATATACGTTACGCGGGGAGTCGGAGGTGTCGTTGGGTGGGCGGTTGCCGCCTCCCGCTGCGACTTTGTCTCTGGGTGCACGCGCGCGGTGTAGCCCCCCGTCGATCTCTCGTTTTCTCTCTTTCTTGCACCCCCAACATTTGCATATCCGCTCGCGTATGTATGTATGTATGTATATACGATCAATGCATCAACAGCTCTCTTTTTGACCCAAGATACGGGGGCCCCCCTTACAATGCACTGCGAGGCCTAGCGCCACGGGTATTGCCCTCTATAACGAATTCGTCTCGCACCGCCTTCACTGACTACGTATACCTCGTTGTCGCGTTGTCTCCTCCCCCTCCTCGTTGTGTCCACTTATTGTATCCTCTCGGTTGCGTTTGTTTTTTTCACTGAACTGATTTAACAAAAAATAAAATTAAGTACTACTAGTTTTGGAAGGTTTCTCAACGGAACTACGTTTTTACATGCATGGCGAGGGTAAGGGTATTCGTTATGTAGATATACATCTACTTCAAGGTTGGAGGGTTAAAAATATTAGTCAAACTATTGGGAAATTAAACTGTGCACCATCTAAATTTACAATATGATGGTTTGTGTAAAAGCGTTGATTAGCTGTGTTAACAATTCAGATAATTTCTTTGTGATAACAGGTTTTGTTCCTCACATTTACATTGAAGTACTCATTGATTGCCAACGTTGTTGAAGCCTGTAAGTCATCGTTAAAAAAAAACATTCTATTGTAGCCTCTTCATGTACAAGGATTCGTGACTCAGAGTAGGACACTGTTGACTGTGGTACTTAACTGTAGATTACGTTTTGCACATGTCTTGAGGTAAAGTGATTACGGTAGAAATTGACATATAATTGATAAATTCAACTAATCGAAAAAATAAGTGTTTTGGGAAACGAGTAAAATCTTCTAACTTCTAATGTGTCCGGAAATGCATGAATGTACGTCTGTAGGAACGAGGAAAAAATATAAGTTTTCTTAAAAATAAAATTTCATCTTGTTTCATAGGTTTTCGTATTTTTTTACCTATAGCACTTTACGTCCACGCTTTTGCCATAGCTACAATTATCGGAGTATGTCGCAATATCACGACAAACACGAGAGAACAGAGAAGTAGCGCGATTACTCGGTCGATTTTATTGTACCTCTCAAGTGTTCGGTTTTACGCAGCGATTTCGCGAAAAGTTTCCAACCAAGCGTCTCTCGCCTGTACCTACAGTAGGGCCTATCGTGTTACTCTCGAGCGATTTACAAACTGTCCAATAACTACCACTACGCGATTCGCCATTAGCGCCTCCGAGTTTTCTCGCAGCTGCATTGAAATTCATAAATCGGCAATTTTACGCGCACCGTTCACAATAGGCCTCGGTACGGTTGTTATTGCGATCGCTTTGCTCGTGTCACGAGTTGTTTTTGTGCAGCAACAGCACGGAAGCTGTTAAACTGTACCTCCACGACACTACATCAGCTACTTTATCGAGCTTGCAACGAATCTGAGGCTTTTTTCTTTCATTTCCCGGGAAGACTTGCGCAATAAAAGCGTGCACCCATATCCTACAGACAAAGATTTCGACTTGCATCTGAACAATATCGCCAATTGAGAGAATTTTTCTCTCTGCTAAAATTCACCTAATCCAATTTGCAAATCAAACGTTTGAGCCGCAAGTGGGAAGTGAAATTCACTTCTCTACCGACTAGAAAGCACGAATAACAATGGAAAATTGAACCTTGGGGAGAAGGGGGGGGGGGGGAAATCGCTCAATTACAGCAAACACAGAGCCTCGTAAGTGGCACATGCTTTAGGGCCCTCCTTTTCTCCGGAGCAAGTACACGTACTCCTTGCAGGTACAATTTGACTTGGCACGACAATCATACATGGGGGAGCAGGGGCAATTTGCAGGGCGTGGCAGAGTACAATATATAACTGTGTGCTCGGCGATACGTACGTACATACACCTACCTGTCTAATTCCGTGTAAATCAACGTCGGCGCTCTTGTTCGACTCGCCTCTCGTTTATGCCCTTGATATAAATACGTATATACATGTGCCTTGGCTCTATAGCTCGTACATAATATACGCGTGTACAAGCTATTGGGGCCTCTTTTGAGATGCTGCGCCGTTGTTGTTGCCGTTGCTCTTTACGAGCCTGCTCGAGTACACGTGACAGTTTGATAGCACCGGCTAAGTGATTCTCTGATTATCCGCCAAGAGCTTGTGGTTTTTCTTTTTCTCTTGGCGTAGGTTATATATATATCCGTGCGTCCCGTTCGACCGATTTCATGCTCAATTTTCGAGAAATGCCGATTTCGTGGGTCTCCCGTACAATCTCGCAAACTGTACGCGAGTACTTTGAAAATACCCGTGAGCTTCGGTAATATTTTTACGACAAAATTTTATACGTGGACTGAATGACAAATTTTTTCTTACCAAAGAGTGGCCTTAATCCTCCTTTACCGGCTTCCGAACGGGTTTGATGAAATTAACCTCCCAATGGTTGGCGCACGAAAAAATATTCCTATAGCCATTACAGCTCGTACAAACATCATCGGGTAATTCCAATCGGAGCGCCGATCGCGAGATGAAATAACGCGAGCCTCCCTACACTACATCACAATCATTATCATTGCATATTATTATTATTACTATAATGAAAAATAGTGCTTGTGTACGTTGCCGAGATAACTGGGGGGCACGCGAGGCGAAGGCAAACTCAAGCGAATCTCGCTGGTATAGTCGTGATACACGCAAACATGCACAAAGTTCAGCGATATAGGTGCCGCGGTGTACAGGTGAGGGAGACTCGGAGGAGAAATAACAAATAACGTGCGATTTTAATTAATCACTCGCTCTCGGCTAATTACCCAACATCCCCCCCCCTCTCTTCTCTGCTGTATATATAGTAGGTTTTGCGTTTCGGCCGCCACGCCCCTGTCCGATGATCGGGATGCTTACACCTGTTTATTTATACATATATTTATGCATGCACGAGGTGTACGGTGCACTCGTTCGACTTTTGTTTCCGGGTTATGATTGCACTTGCGGCTCTTCTAAGGGTCAGATTCAAAGATTACTCGGTACTGAGATCGTTTGGAGACCTGCACGGTGTACCCATCGCCCCGAGGCCATTTCTCTCAATGAGGTCGGCCTCACTGGGTGTACATTGGTAAGCATGAGTTCATTTTGAAAAAAAAAAAAAAAAGTCCAAAGGCATGAGATGAAGAGGAGGAGGATCAAAGGTGCTCGCTTGTTAGCTCGGCGCGTTGTTAGTCGCACGTGTATGTATATGTACGAAGGAACGCAGGGTGAATCAGGTACACTACCTCGTCACGACTCTGTAATACACGCGACGGGGCACGAGTTGGGAGGATGAGAGGAGAGGAGACAAGGAGGAAGGACATAGATAGAGGCATGGTGGACATCGACACACGTATACAAGGTGTGCATTCGCGGTCCAGGTTTCTCTCTGACCAAGTGTGTACGTGTGTGCACATAATATGATTGGCCGGCAGATGTCACTCGTTATGTAAATGTCCGAGTGTTTACGAGGAGACACCTCCCGGGTAACTAGCCCGAGTTGGTGCACACGAGAGCTGGATGCACATGCACGTATAAGGGTACACATATATATGATACGACCATTCATGCACCGCTGCATAATGATACGCTAGAAATGTATATTTCCATGCTGTTCCCTCCCATACATGTACACCGACTTGCTTCCTTCTTCTGTAGCTCCTCGCCACCTTTTGCCGATGCTCGCTCTCTTCTTCTCTTCGTTATTTTGCTCCGGGCAGAGGTACATGTCCGATGGTTCCCTTCTTTTTTTTTTTTTTTTTTTTTTTTTTTTTTTTTTTTTTTTTTTTTTTTTTTTTTTTTT
>NW_019379467.1:2164931-2319892 GCF_000648655.2 Copidosoma floridanum | reverse complement strand
TTTTTTTTTTTTTTTTTTTTTTTTTTTTTTTTTTTTTTTTTTTTTTTTTTTTTTTTCATTCACTGTTATTCGAGAAAGACGCCTTTTCGCTTCCATATCTACTATACATTTGTTTTTTGCGGCTGGCGCTCGTTTGATTCCGAATAATTTTTTGTTCCCATCACATATAGGCCGTGAAATCGACTGTCGCGTAAATTACACGATAGCTTTTTGTTTGGCTCACTGTACTCGGTATTTCTGGGTATATCGAAAAGTTTTTATGAGTTTTTAACAGCCGGCGACAGCTCGTTGCGTAATACTTGTTCCCATCCCGCGAGTACGCCTTTCTTTCCTTACCCGCGTCGTATTATCTGTCAGGTAGGTGATTCCATTGATTTTACAAGGCAATAAAACGGCCGCTCCTCCTAAACATTTATCTCAATTTTTCTTGTTAAAATACACCGATGATATTGACTAGTCATAAAAGTAACAAAATTCATCTTAATTTGTGTGATTTCGCTACAAAAAGTACACTCGTTGTCCATTAAATAAAAAAAATAAAAAAAAAATAAAAAAACGGTCCGCGTCCAGAGTACGGAATACACTCGAGCGTCATTGAATCTTATCCGGAGGATGAACGAGCACTGCCTGCCAAAGAGGGGTATTGGAGGACAAATTACGCGACGACCAAAGCGACGTTATACACACAGCCCCGCGAAGTATAATGTATAAACAACCCATGCTCTGTCGATCGCTTTGTCACTCTTCGTCTTTCTCCGCCTCGATGTACCGCTCACGCACCCGGGGCTATCTTCCCGGGGCTTTTATCCGGACCTCGGCTCTCTCTAATTGCGTTAGATAGCGCCCGTCTTATTAATAACCCACCTCTCTTATCCCCCCCTTCCACGCACGCTGCCTGGCTCTCGGTCCTTTTTCCTTTCTTTCAAAAGTCCTTCTTCATATTAGGACCAACGCGCCAGCATCGCGTGCTCGATATCTTCTTTACTCCACAGTTGGCAGGTTTATTGGTATGACTCGCGAGGGCCTTTTTTTCTCTTCTTCTTCTTCTTCTTCTTCTTCATTGTTGTTGTTTCCAAACGCAATTTGCTTGAGGAAAAAAAAAGAAAAGTAGGTGCATAATATACGCGGGATATCGTGCATTACGAGCTTCCTTCGAAGATCATCAAAGAGGGAGGGCAGGTACATCAAGCCGATAGAATAATTGGCCGGTATCTCGACACCGCGAGTGTGTCTCCTGCTTGTATATTTATACCTCGATAAGAGTCCCTTGCCTCGGCCCCAAGGGTTATTACGTCAATGGATAAGGATTAATCCGGCACGTAAACAACCTCCGATGTCGTTTCCCCTCCTATGTGTATACGTGTATCCATACGGAGATCTCATCTCGAGCGGGTTGAGGGAAAAATTCGAGTTTGAGAACAGCGCACTTGGGCAACGCCGCGTGAGAGAGACAAATACGAGAGCCAGCTGTGGCATGAACTCTTTGGATTATCCTCCCCCCCCCTCCCTATATGTATGTACATCGTCCTGCGGAGCTCTTCGTGGGTGCGTGTGTGTATATACATAGACAGAGAGACGATGGCTCGGGGGGAGGACGAGGAGGGACGGTGGACAAGGCATTTCACTTCTCCGGGCCGTTATCATTCTCGTCTACCTCTCGTCGTTGTCGTCGTCCTCCCGTGCTGTATGTATACGCGTATAGCCTCTTTTCTCCTGTTATTCATGTTTTTCTTGTTTTTTTTTTTTCTTCTCCTCCTTCGTTCCAACCTCTTTTCTCCTCCCCAGCCTCGCCCCTTATCTCCCGGACCAATCTCGGCGCGTATGGACCGCTCACCTTCGTCTCTCCTCGTCGTCTTCGCGGCTGGCTGTACATGTATACATAGGAGGCCTCATCTAGAGAGCCCGTCTCCGATTCTCGATGCGTCCGTCCGTCGCCTGCTTCTGTTGCTGCGGCTTGTTTCGCGAAAACTCGTCGCTGATGCAGATAAAGGAGACCTCGCCTGACAGACCCCAGTCCATGTCTTATCCGCGGCCTTGGGGGCGCCGAACAACTGTGCGTCCTCCTCCACTTTCGGGGAGCATATATTGGTATAGAGGGGGGCATTTGTTAAATGCTCAGCTGTGTAAAAATCCGCTCGAATATGGGGTCGATGGTTGCACGGCGCTTTCCTCCGCGGATGTCAAAGCCCGAGATTTTTCCCACGGCCTTTGGCATTTCGCGGTACACGCGCACAATGTATACGCAGGTGTACGCGTTGTCGGCTGTATGGTTCTTTTTTTCCGTGGTCGCTTGCACGTGGATGCGGGAAAGGGGGGGGGGGGGGAAAAGGACTCCGCGAGGAGGAAAATTTGCATGCGGAGCTCTGAGAGAGATATGCCGCATTGTGCATTCCTCAATAACGCGAAAAAGCGGGTCGTCGACCGGTTGGTACAACTTTTTTGTCCTGTGCCTATGATGCATTATTTAGAGCTGCGTGTTTCCGCTCCTTTATACCGTCAGAATTTTAATTTCAATAAAGTACCGGATGAATTTTTTCGCGCAATTTATCAAACTCGCAGCTTCGTCGTTCGATCGCGTTAAAAAAGTCGCTAATATCTGGCATATACCTGTTCGATTGTCGTGTATTCGATTCCATTAGGCTGTGGCGTTTCTCCCCTCCCCGGCATTGTCGCCCAGATTATTTCTTCTTTTTTTTATTTTTTTCCATGCCCCCCTGCTCGTTCGTTTTGGCCCCGCGCTCGGTCGGCATGCACCTCCTCCTTGTCCCGCATTTCGATCTCCAGAGCCGTCGACGGCAACATTGACAAAGTAGCTATGCAAATGACGGCCGCGTGTACTCGCGGGACTTAACGACCGGCGATCAAAACTTGTGTAATGGCACGGGAGGGCGGGGGGGGGGGGGGCACGAAGAGCTATCGAGTACGGAGCACGGAGAGGACATTATTTTCGCGATAAGGACGACAATGTAACGGCGCAGTTGTATAAAGAAGGAGGGGAAGGGGGAAGGACTTCGAGGCTATCGAAAGAATAATTACGTAAATATGGGACCGGTGTGTACGGCACGAACAAATGAAATACACGTACATCGAAGTATTTTCTTCTCCTTTGCCTTCCTTGCGCTTTTTTTTTTTTTTTTTGTTATTTTGCCGCTAAGTAGGTGTGCTGTACATCTACGTTGACGACCTCATTTGCGATGGCCGCGACTCCTCCGCGCGATATCTCCCTGATTTATACCATCGAATTCTTCGACACCGCATACCCATTATACACTCCATTTGGAAAACAATTTCTTCTTCTGAAAAAAAAAAAAAAAAAAAAAGCGATTGGTGTACTCACGCAAAAAGGCCCCTAATAGCCGAGTTTATCGAGAATCTCGCACCTGTAGAGGCATCTCTTAAAAGCGTCCATAAGTTGCCGCGCGTTTTTTTTTTTCCACCTCTCCCCACCTCGAGATAACAGTCACACCTGTAGCTCGAGCTTTCCGCGAACAATCAGGCCTCCGCCGGCGGGACTCGAGAAAAAGCACCTCCGCGTAATAACACTTGTCGGAGAAAAGCGCGCCTTTGCGGTCTCACTCGGGCACGCGCGAGCCCTCGGTTCTTCCTACTTTGGGGCCTTAATCGCTGTTTACCGGGAGAAGAGAGATCGTCGCGAGGGAAAACAAAAAGGATGAGACACAAAGAACCAGCGGTAATCGCTAGTCGCCGATAAACTCACCCATATTCCCTCGTGGTACAGGCGCAAGTGGTTTTGCCACGGTATTCTTTGCTTTGGCCGACCGAGAGCGGCTCCAACACTTTGCCGGTTTCCACGAGACGAGGCGACCATTAAACCTCGCGGCATATATGGCTACTTGTATGAGCCGTGTCTCTAAAGTGTACGAGCAATGTCGCGTTTTTTCTCTTGCGCTCTCTTTCCCGCACTCGTGTGCAATTATTATACCCATGTTTTTCAAAATTCGACTTTTTCGCGACAGTACAATATATTAATAGACCGCACGCCATGTTTCATTTACGGTAGAGGTGTTTTTTTGTTAAAAGGAACCGAGACGAAAAAAAAAACCGAGCAGAGGAAAATACATTTCCTGAAACATCAAAGGAGTTGGCAAGAGATTGTACAGTCGTATAGGTATAACGCGCGCGCGGTTTCAAAGCACTTTGCCACCAAAGTGGATTTTATTCAGCTGGTTGGCACATGCCGCGCCCGATTCGACAGGCGCAATTATAGGCCGCGAGAGAAGCCCACGTGTACGCTCGTACACCTCGAGTGTAAAATTATCTAAATTTGATTAAAAGCGTATGCGCCGAGATAAAGGGACAATGGCCACCAAATTGATGGCCAATCGATAATTCTCGACTGTTTCATTTCCATTTTTACGAGTCAAAGAAGAAGAAGAAGAAGAAGAATAGTCACATTAGCCCCCCTTGGCGCGCGCGGACAAAACACCGCGTGGCTGAGTTTTAATTTACGGGGCTGAAAAATATTGACCCGAATCAATTCCGAGAGGCTTCGTAAACAAAAGCAATCGGCATAAAAAGACCAATCGTATTCACCTCCCGCGTATGAATACTCGCAGTGGGTTACCAAATGACCAGAACATCCTGGACCCTGCGCTAGGCTTTTTCGTCCTCCTCCGCCTAGTCAGCCGTGCCCGGGTACAATAATATAAGCGGGTTCGCGAGTTGCATGTTTTAGATATTCCGTTGACGTTCGCGCGCCGGGCAGTTCGTGTCGCGGCAAAAAAACGACCGAGAGATGCCCAGTGGCGGCAGCCGTCGTCTCGTGGAGTTTTTGCCCATGCGGCGCGCATTTCGCTCTCTCTCTCTGTGTCTGCTGCCACTCGGTGGAGGTATGTGTGCGACGACGCGAGTCCGCGACAGCTTTTCGGCTCCGAGACGTGCCCGGGGCCCGTTTTTGCCCCATTTGTGCGTTTTTACCCCGGCTAATGAATTTTTGACGATTTTTTATACGCCCTTCCCTCTCCCCTCGGGGCTTTTCAACCCGATGGGCTAGCTAATTGGTCATTACGGCCTTTACAGATTTATACTCGCTCAGGAGAGCTTCTTCTTTCCATTGAACTCATTTCTAATTTATCGTGATCGTAAGAGTAAGATCATGTATAGAGCTGGTTTTTTTTTTTTTTTTTTTTTTTCAACGGTATGTACTCCGTGAGGTTAATCGAGAGCAAAAGTCCAGCGTATCACACTTGCCCCATGTGATCGTTGCTACTCCGTGTTATATGTATATATCGCTAGTGCGAGTTGAAATGTATAAATTAGTTCCGCACCGCGAACGAGTGGTGTGTGGGTACATATACTTACCTACGTTTTACTTTGTTGTATTTAAAATTCAAATGAGCCCAACTTCTGGATTAAATGACAAAGCGCGATTTTCGTGTTTGTCATTCGACACCTGGTCTCGTGGGCAAACATAAAGCAGGTGAGCGACGCCGCGTGTAATGCAAATACCTACGTGGCGCGGCTAACTTGCAACGCCTTGCGTTTTTACCTTTTGAAAAATGTTGATTGCTTGTTGTTTTTTCATTACAAAAAAAAATACAAGTTAGCGTTCAAGTTTGTCGTTTTAGCTATACCTAGCACGTTCGCCCGATGAGGATTTTCACGTGACAAAATTAATTTACATTCACTCTGAATTTGGATCGTGTTAAAAAATAGATCAACTGAGCCACGAATGAGTGTCCACTAAGAAATTTTAATAACAACAAAGCACCAAACCCGTAATCACTGTTAAAAAAAGTGAAATGCCATCGTCGTTTCATAATTGCAAAATTTATATATATTTGCATTGTCCCTCAGGAAAAAAGAACTCACATCTTTACTAGCATTAACAAAATTTTATTTCCATATAAATATAACTGCACAAGTAGTTTGTCGTCTCACGGATATTTACGACCAGACTCGTTAGGAAATTTCGCCATTATGAAATCAGGATCTGTAAAAAAGACAAGTGGATTAAACCAAGTTAGGTTTTAAAGGTATTAATTTTTTTTTTTCGTTAATACACGGTTTTATTAAAGACAAGAGCGTATAATACTTGTTAAGATCGTAGGGTCGTTGTCTTCGTAGGGAAGCCTCTTATCTCAAAATGCCACTGGCTTATACCTTTTGGCCATGACGTTGGTAAAAATAATTCGTTTGCTGCTGCAGAACCACAAACACTAATAAGCAATTATATGCAAAATTGTGAACAACAAGAACAAAGTTTCAAATGACCGAGTATTACATCACCAGCCGTTACTGTTGCAGTTCATGCAGCGTCACGATTGCGCATCGCTCCAATGATTGAATTCCTGAATTTTCCATTTAATCCTCTGCACGAGCATTACAAATAAAATTTATCACACCCGATGAGGGTTCCTCCCCCATTCCCCCACTTTTCCCATACAGCGTTTGATATCAAAAGAAACACACGTTTGGAATATTGAGCGCCCAGACTGAAAAAGCCAAGCGCGATTCGCGCGCATCTCCCTCTGCTCGATGGTTCTCAACTCGTTGCTCTTTCTCTGACTATTAAACCGTCAACTCGACCTACTCGCGACATTACATACCGATTCAACTATTGTACTCTCGGTCGATGGTAATTGTCATTCATGCGGATGGAGAGTACACATTTGATCGGGACGCCAATTAAAATATTTTCAGCGGCAAAAATCCATCTGGTTGTCGAGGCTATACACGTATGGGCCCTCGCGTAAAAAACATCCCGAATATTATAATTCAAATCGGTAAGAGTACAAGCGTGACGGCCTGCACTGGTATTACATACACACGTACACGTGTACACAGCAGTTTCTTTCCTTTACCGCTGCGCGAAATGACGCGGACAAGCAAATCAGACGTAAGAACTCGTCCAACAGGATTTGCAAGCTCTTTCTTTCTTTGTTGCTTTGTCGCAGTTTAGCATCCAGCTCGACACTTTTAACTCCCAATCTTACAACTACGCAACTATACATACCTTTCGAATTTGAACGCGTTTTCTCGATACACCGACAGATACGTGCTTACCACATGTTTATATTTTACCCCTGCGTCTCGTCCAATACAGTAGTCGACACTCCCATATCGAACTGTCCGTCTCGACGCGTATCGGGCGCGTGAAAAGCTGCTGACACGCAAAGCCCACTGAACACGGAGATGCTGCTCGATAAACTTTTTACTCGTCGATTTTATTCCTCCGAAAAGAAAAAAAACATTGGAAAAACAGGAGACCGTCACTGTAACCTGTAGGTGCTATTAATCCTAATACACGCAGCGAAAAAGAAAAACAACTCCGCGATAAGCCTACCGCTCCATCCGAGCCGTCACTTTTTTTTCCCCCTCTCTCTCTCTCCCCGACAGATTTAACATAAATTTCTTATTCGACGTGCCAGCAAGTGTACGGGTATACAGCATCATCTTACGCCTGAGCTTTGAAAACATCCGTAATAATATGTATAGGACCGATTTACAGTTAAGTACGGTTAAACGGGACAAACCAAAAACACCGAGTTGTGGAGCTCGTTTGTTTATTTTGTTGTTGACGAAACAAAAGATCAATCAGTCCCGCGTGAATTGAAAAAAAAAAACAAAAACAAAAAACAAAAAACGATACAGGGTCGAGCTGAAAATACGGAAAGGAGAACCGCTGCGCTCGAGCGCGGACAAGAGACGTGTCGCGGATACACATACACAAGCGGCAAAACGACCGCACGACCGGGGGAGGGGGTGCAGTGTCGCCACGGGCAAAAACACTATTGAGTTAATCAACTAATTTATAATTAAAATTCCTCGATGGCTCGACCGCGGTTGATGCTCCTCTCTCTATCTGCGTCCTCCGTCTCTTTCGCCTCTCTCGGATCGACCGTTTGATCGTCTCCCGTTTGTCTCTCTGTCTGCCGCTCTCGAGGGAGAGACCAGAAGAAACGGTGCTATATATATGCTTGTGCGCATACCTCGGCGGGCGCGCTGTCTGGCCCCGATTCCTCTTCGCGGTAACTGGCGTCGAATTCATAGAACGACAATTAACCGGCTCATCGACGCGCCACGTGAACCTCGTGCGGCATTGGCCTCTTTTTTAATGGAACGGTAACCTTACATAGTATTACGTAGTTGGCACTTTTTCTTTTCTTTTTTTGGTTCGTCAGGCGAAAGTATCGACGTTTTGGTGCAGTGGAACGAATTTTTTTTTCCATCAGGTACTTTGGCTCCATCAAAAGTTACGAGCACCAATAGGGCACTTTTTTTCCCACCCCCTTTTTATGGCACCGTCGTGATACGTCCTCCCAAGCGTCTGGTCACGGGTGAAAGTCTCTTTGGACAAATCTTTGTATTATACGGGCTTTTCTTGTACACTTGAGCAATCATACAATGGGAAGTTGAAAAAAAAGCATTGTGCGCACTTGATTGTACAGACCGTTTAGGTACGAGTTAATAAATTAACTTGCCCCGGGTTTTGTAGATGATTTATTTGCCAAGAAAGGGGGGGAGAGAAAAAAAAATTACCCCGATATGGTCAATCGTAATTTGTCATTCGTATCGTTTAAATGTTAATTTTATTGAAGTAATTAACAAGACGCGGAAGCTTAATTAATTAAATAATGCCCAAGACACACCTTTTTAAGCTGACGGTGTACAACGCACTCATACGAGCGTCGAAGAGTCGACCCTCGAGAGGAAACGAATCGTTCCGCTGGATTGTATGTTAGTATGCGTCGCGGTCGTGGCGCGAAACATCTGCATTCGCTCCCTTATACCCGACGTCCCGGCAATTTTCGTTTTCCGAGTTAATTCGCAGGTGACGCCGTAATTAAATTTACCGAGGAAAAAAAAAAGTTTGACGTTTGACGTAGGAATTAAATGTGATCGCACAACTCATTTTACGAGCGTCGCGCGCACCGTAACGCAATGCAAACATGTATATTTTCTGTGAAATAAAAAATTTCTCTGACGAACGTACGAGTGTGAGGTACACCGAGTAAATACATCGTCAAGCTCGACTGATACGAGAAAAACCAGAAAAAAAAAAACCACGAGGGTCGGGGTCGAAGGATCAAGCCGAGCAGGTCGATCAATCGTTAGGCGCAATAAATGCTTCGAGCGGGATCGTTTCCGCGGTAGGCGTACAAACGACTTGCTCTCTCGTCTCCGCTTTATTTCATCCGGCACTCGGAAGGGGTGAAGTGGTATTCCCTTCCGAAAGACGACGATCGCGCTGTTTATTTTCGAAGATTACGACCCGCGACAGTTTATTTCGGACTCGGTGGATCACGTTCTCTGTGAGAAGAGCAAAATTCCGCGGCGGAAGGATCGCGGCTCTCTCTTGTTAGCCTCGAGAGCGCGCGGCTTTTCTCGCGCTAGGCGAGCGAAGCGTAACGAGCCCCCTGTATTATATTTACGCCGTGCGATGCGAGCAAAACGATTTGGGATCTCACCCTAGCTCGGTCGTTTCCTCCACCAATGCTCTATTCATAGGTGCACTTTGGCCACCCAAAAAACGGCCCAGTGGAGTTGTGCGCGTGTAAACGTTTGATTCACATCGAAGGTGGGCCTTGGAATAAAAATTTGGCGAGTCAGGAGTGATGATGCGTTTGAGACGAGACGTGTATATTTTTTAAGGAAGATTACGAGTCCCGCGTATGTTAGACCTCGAGTTGAGCAAAGATGAAAATTCAGAGGAGCAGCCACAATACGAGTGCACGAAGGAATCGGTGTATGTACATGCGGAAAGAGAGAGAGAGAGAGATCGAGCATATATGCGGGAAAGGGTTAACGTAGCGAAGCGAGTAAACGCAGTGACAGATGAAGGAGCGCTCATGCGGTGATGGAGCAGTGCTCGGATCTCTTCTCGCCACCCACACGTTCAAAGAACTGATGTACGTCTCCTTTCGCGACCGGTACGTGGACACGCTGCTTCGTGATTTTCCCGTGGACTCTCGGACTTATGCCGATGAATCAGATAAGGTGTAAGACGTATAGGTAAACCACGGTTTGTTTTAGCAAAAATGCGGCACGTCACAGCGAATTATACCTACAATTTTAATTGCGCATCTATGAACTTTATTATTACTATTATCATCCAAAAAGAAACTTTGCCGCGGAATGTATGACTTTGTGATTATTCGTCGAGATACGTATGATTTCACGGTGTTGGGGGTGGAAAGACGAGCTCGTTACTTGTGTAAGAGTGACGGTTTTTTTTTCCCACTTTTGTATCTTAAAACGGACTTTCGATGTTTCTCGATACTTTGACGACGCCCCCGTTTTTTCTTCGGCAAGCTCTGCTCTCGCTAATTCCTCGCCAATTATGGTAATTTATGAGCCTCGAACTTCTTGCCCGGAAATGACCAAATAATCAAATACCAGGGACGAGCTACGGGTTTCTTCTGGAATAACATTACCCGCGCAGTTGGGCGCCCCACTGACTCGCGACCGGAGAGTAATTAGTCCTTACCTGGGTGGCGTGCAGGAAAATTAAAGAGAGTGTATATATACCTCTCTGCTCTCGTTCTCGTGAATGGGCAAAAATCATCGATTCATCCTTGTCTTTTTCTCCCCTTCGTTCGGTCGCCGTCGTGTTCTAATGTCGAGGCGTCGCGGCCGCGGTGACTTTTTTCCACGTCCCGAAATTTGTTAAGAGGAATGTACGGAGGGGCCCGATCGGCTTCCTTCCCTCCTCCTGCTCTTGTTTCTTGCTTCTCGAGGGGACCGGCTCGGGAATCCCGCGCGCTCGTTCACGGTCTCCGAGGGCAATCGGTGGCGTCCGAAAAAAATCATAAGGAGATCGGTATGGAAAGAAAATGGTCGAAAGAAATTCTCTTTATTTCTTGTTTTGCACTTGGCGCGGTTTTTGCCCTCTGCGTCAAATTTTTCAAACACACGTGGGTATAATTTACTAATTCCTAAATGACGACCCAAGGAACCCCCCTTTTTTGCCGTCGGATTGCCATCGCTCTTTTGCTCGGGCATGCCGATTATTTGCCGGCTCCGAGCAAAGTCCGAGCTAGCGTTGGATTTTCATACGTTTTTGACCAACTTCTCAACAGCACAGCTGTAATTTGAATTCTCGAAATACTTCCTCTCGTGAGTTTATATCATGTTTGCAAGATCGAAATGCTTTCAAAACCATTCAAGGTGGTTCTTCTAACAAATATATTATTTATCTGGTTCTATAATTTGAGGAAGGTTTCATCACCTTTATCACCAGTGGTGGTTGATCACTACAAAAGAGTACATTTTTTTTTTATGAATTGTTACTAAGATACGCCGATCTCAAAAGTTCCCCAATTCATCTCAAAGTTTATTGGCGAGAGAAAGAATAGACTCGCTCAACATAAGTTTTGGTGACAACGCGGCATCCTCCTGGATTCCAGCGAATCACCATCCCGATCACTCACACGTGTACAGAGTGGCTGAGGACATTTGTTTTCTTCAAAAAAGCCGACAAAAAGCGATGGGCTCCGAGCACCATCAGGACAAAAGTTATCCTCGTCCCGACTTGGTTTATAACAGCTAGCCGACGACTTGTGCTAATGAGGATTTGTGCGATGATCTCTACCGTGGGGCTGTCGGTCTTTTGTCATTTGGGCACGGATATGCTCTCACGCGAGAACGGCGCCGATCTTCCTCTCGCTCTGGACATCTCACTCCTGCCGTATTGTGTCGTACGGGTGACAAGAGCAAAGTTGCGCATCAAAAACGCGCATTTTAGCGTGGGATTAGGCTCGTGCGATTTTTCGTTCCCCACTGCGCTTTGCGTATTTCACGTCCCAAATCAGAGAGATCTGATGAATATAAATGCCAAGGCGTAATTTGCATTTTAGTCGTGTCTCGCGGTACACACGACGTTTTTTTCCCCTCAAAATCCAAGATCTGCGTGCGGATCCTTCCACTCCTCGATCGCGTGCTATTCCAGGAATTTTCTCCGCTCCGATGGGACCCCGCGATTGGACTAATTATCTTGCGAGACAAGCCACGCGAAGAAAAGTAGGTGGAAAACACGCTGGTGCCTGTTTTTCTTTTGCAATAGCAAATTCCTGCTGATCCGTCAAAATTGCGCAAAAGTGCAAAAGTACACCTATCACCAGGGATGATCCAGTGAGTCCTCCGAGGTCAAAACGAACATTGTTTGAAGGAATCACTGCTGCGTTTTTCGAGAAAAAGTGTGTACCCACTCCAGGAGAGCCAATAAATTCCACCTGCGTCACAACAAGCGGTAGTACGAATGGCTAGCCGCGACTATCTTCTCTCGAAAGTGGAACGTGGTATAGGAAAGGAGTCAACGTGCCCCTTAGGATATTGGCTCCTAATGCAAGAATATAATAGACAGAGATGGACGGACTGAGATATCTGTGCTGAAAGGTTGATTGCAGCCGATCACGGTACCCGCGGGTTGACGAGCTTCGTTAGTTTCTACAAATTCGGTGAATCGTGTACTCCACTTGTTTTTTTTTTTTTTTTTTTTTCCATTGTATTAGCCGTAGGAGTAAAAAAAAATTGGACGTCAATTTCGTGCAAGATCTCTCGATAAGTATACTACGCGAGCTCCGTTGTTTTCCCCGAAACGTCGACTTTCCAAATGAAACCGATCAGCCATGTCGGTAATAAATTTATCGTGCGTTGCTCAAGCGGTGAACCATACCGCCGCGGCTGACGAAACGGAGGCAGATGTTTTTCCCCGGTCTCGTTTGCTCACGTGTGTATATACATATATACATGCATACATACATGTGCGTATATATGAGGCTGCTGCACACTTTTGGAATACGAGAACTAGAGGCCGAATTAAAATTACAAATGGCGTGCGCCGCTGCTCTCGAGGATGCGAGAACAGATGCAAATGAGAAATTAAAATTGAACGGGTGTAGGTACCCATACCTTGGGCTTCTGTCTGGCGCGTGTGTGTGAGCTGCGTTTGTTTGCCCGACAACCGTCCGAATCTCACGGATTCTCGAGAGTCCTTTTGTTCTTTGTAATTTCTTTTGCTTCTCGCTGGAACGAATGACGTGCCGAACGCTTTATTTTTTCCCGACTAAATTGTTGCACGGGGAAAAAAAAAATGTTGAAAAATCGCAAATAAGGAAAAAAACAACCGCACCATCGAGTCTAGATGAAGTTGTTTCCCCCCTGACTTACGTGCCCCCCTATACAGCAGAGCGCACTGTAAGTAGCGAATGCCCAAAACAGGAGAGCGTATCTATAAATCGAGAGCTGCACGATTCAATCTTGTACGATGAGTCAATTCCCCGCGCTTTTCCACGAAAAAGGATAATACAACACACGTATACACATGTACAAGATACCGTAACTTTGTTCCCCCCATGCAACGCAAGTGCACAAACAACGATGTATCCCTTCGACCGATGTATCCCCCTAACCACACAATTTTCTTTTTTTTCTGTTTCAGATGCCATGGGTAAGTGGAATAATCTACCGGCTTTCTCCGTTTACAACCCGAGAGCTAGCCTAGAGAACGTGGGCACAACAAGGTTGCGGCGTAAGTAGAAAAAGTATGGGCCGATCTATAGAGTCCCACCGATCGCGGGAGAAAATCATCGAATGATCATCTCCGGTCCGCGTGGCCGCTGCACGCGACGGGCGTTAATTATTGCAATTAACCGACCAGCTCGTCGTCCTTGTCGCTGGTTGCCATCTCCGGTGTCTGTTGTACCGAAGAGCCGGGACTCCCCCCCAGGTGACTGTCCTCTCACTCTCGCGTGCGGTACGGCACTCTTTCGAAGGGAATATGAGGCCTCGTATCGGCGACGATTTAATCGGCGTCCCGAGTCGCGATGCAATTCATCGGCCGGGCGCCTTTCTTTACCGATTCCCTCCGGCTTACACGCGACGCGCGACATCCATTTTGCCTTCCATGCCGATGATTTTTCTCATTGATCGTTCGTCCTTAGCAGTTTTTGGGTCACGATGAGCAGTTTTCCAGATCGTTATTTGCGTATCCCTTAAGTCGTGTTTGCATTTCAAAGTTGAATGCCTACTCGCGTGGACCTTGGCGATAATTTGACAATCCCTGTAGTTATACGATATCATGACGATTACAATGGGTGTCATGAAGTATACGCCCTGTACAATAATTACAGAGACCATCACCTTCCATGTGGAATATACCCGTCAAGAGAAAATCGTCGGAGGAACTGGCATTCCAGAGTTACCTCAGCGAAAAACAAGTTGATCCAACAGCTTCTCTTGGATGGGCGGTAGATTAAAAAATGTATCCATCAATTTCCATGCACCCGTGGAAAAACAAAGGGATCAAAGTTGTCCTTTTTCGCCGTAATGTGGGTGTACAGGCACTCGTTTACACGGGATCCCGGAGCATAAGTATTATACACGTACAGTGTACTCCGTAGCAGTGGTGGGCACCTATATGTCATGCGGCGCACGTGCAGGCTTCGGAGCGATCGTTAACTGGCGTCGGTAATTAATATATAAGCGGCAAAAGCAACAGCGGCCATCCGAGCGAGCGAGACGGAAAGAGAGAGAGAGAGAGAAGCCGCACGCGTCCCTCCCGTAAATTAATATGTATGCACCGTATTACTCGTGCAGGTGTATATTATTCCTGCCCGTGGTACAACATGGTGTACGTGAGGGTTTGGGTCTGAGCGAGAGAATATATATACGCGAAATCGAGGTGTACGGCCTGCGAAACCGGTGAGCCTAGCTTGTATTATATACACGTATATTTAATGATTTTTTTTCCCGAGCGAACCAGTTGCACATACACGAGCCTCATCGCTTTTGCATTAAATTTCGATCGCGTTAATTATCGAGCGATTTTTTCCCCGATTTTTCCCTCTCGACCGCGACGCTTGTAAACCCACCCCTGCCCTCCGCTAATTTTAAGGTTTATTATCGCCAAACGCCGGGAAAAGGGTAAAATAAACGCGTGTCCCTGGATTTACAAGGATCCACCCGTTGCCGAGTTACACGGACGATGGCCAATAATGTTCGGAGCGGCCGATTTACGCAGGATTCAATTTAGCTCGAGCTTGCGTGATGTTTGGCCGTTTAATCCTATCTGTATTGTAATTTTATACACAGTGGCGTTTACGAGTTTTTAACCCTTCTTAGGTGCAATCGACTACCCCCCAAAAAAAAGATAGAGTGAAAAGTTGAGAATGAAATGATGGACAGATGCGCGGCTGGCATCAAGTGTCGCTGAATAATTGCTAATCTCGTTGGCGCGGAGCAGAGAGCATCGTTGCATCCTCGATTCACTTACACGAGTCTCAAAAAGGAGAAGGAAGGAAAGAAAGACGGTTACAACGGCAACCTAATCTCGGAGCACTTTCTCTCCGGGCAATTGAATATGCATTCGTCCGACGTGTATACGTGCTACAACTGGTGGTGGTGCAATGCAATTACCCGAGCCTGCTGGGGCTCCCCCGTATTTAGGCATTAAACGCCACCACAGCCAGCAAAGAGACAGAACCTCCACACGTAGCCGTACACCCCCAGTGTGCTCCTCGTACCTACTCTCACGACACAACCCCCCGTTGAATTTGGCGCCGCGGTCGCCCGACAAATAGATTACGTGCCTGTCCTCCTCCTCAGCCAGTGCTCTCTTTCTTTCCCTTTTCGACTTGTACACGTGTATACAAAGTAGTCTGCGTGGGTATATGTATACACCGGGGGATGCGACCCCTACTCCGAATCTCTCGTCTCCGGAGCTCCCCGTCGAGGAAAAATTGTAACGCGTTGGTGGTCCCCCAAAAGCACGAGCCATTCCATTATTAAATCGACGCCCAGCTTTTACCGGCATACATACCAAACATTACACACGATGCGCAAGGAAAGCCATGCGGGCACATTGTGTATGCGGATCTCGTCCGCGTATATGACGGAGCAAACGTCAAAACGGGCCGAGCCGATGCGTGTACCGTGTCAAGTACCAGGCTATCTTGGTCTCTTCTGCGTCGATTAGACTTGCGTTAACCGCTGATTGTTTCTTTCTACGGCGTTTTTTCCGCAAATCTCCCTTGTGCAATTAAATTAGGCGGAGCCGAAGGAGAAGCTTCGTCGTCATAACTCGTCGCGATAACCCATCGGAGGATCAAAAATGCAAATCCGACTCTTCCGATCTCTCCTTTTTGCGCAGAGACTGTATACCTATATACCTCGGTTCGATCTAAGGGGTTTAACTTTCAAATAAGCGCGCGCGAGCGTAAGATTTTAATTCAGCCATGCGCTACCTCTTTCTCAATTATCGAGGTTCCGACGAGCTGGTCCGCGCATTTGTAGGGGAAATAATACGAGGTTTTCATGCAACGTGTGTATATGCCAATGATGCAAAAATTCGAGGACAATATGTATATACGGGTAATACGAAAGGTATGCAGATGAAAATATTCAGGGAGGATGGAAGTGGAGGCAGGGAGGAGGACCAAAAGAAAAAGAAAAGTATAAAAGAGGGGAGAAGAATTACACCGGTAGCGGATAAATGTCGGACGATCGCGGAATGAAGCGATGCATCTT
This sequence comes from Copidosoma floridanum, assembly GCF_000648655.2. Next base: position 2,303,404 of record NW_019379467.1, on the reverse strand, counting down.
TTCGCTCGTGCGTTGTACGGGGGTCCGTCTCGCGAAATAAGAAGGGGGGGAAAAAAAGAGGAAGAGGGATGGAAGCCGTGCAGGAGGAATGAGAGAAAAAGTAATGGGCGGGAAAGAGAGAAACTCATTGGCCGTGTTGCCCCGTGTATATACATTCTTCCCGAAAAGACGGATGGCCGGGGGAGTAGTAGTAGTAGTGGCGATGATCGTTGGCGAAAGTTATGTGACTTTTCTTGCACCGGAGGATTCATATACGTATGTAGCGAGCCTGGCATATCATCTCTCGGGTGAATTGCTCCCGAAGATCCGAGACAAACGCTCGTGTGCGCGAAATATGCAAGCGCGAGAAAAAGCCAGAGGGGCGTATGTAACACGGGGTGGCAGAAAAGCGTGAGAGAATCAGAGGAGCGGGAGGGAGACTCGATTCTACATGTATGTATAAAAGAGACCACGGTGTAGGTAAGGGAGAAAAAAAAGAGCGCGTGTGTATGTGCAGCGCGTACGTGCGAGTATGCGAGCTGCGCTCCCTTTGCCCCGCAAATATGCCCAATTAGCTCAGGCTGACATAATAAGTAGATAAACAACTTCAAAATCTTTGGGCTTGGCTCGCGCTCGCGGTGAGATCACAGGCGCGAACTTTTTCTCTTACCTCAGCGGCAGACGCACAAAAGGTGATGCATGTATGTACCTATGAAAAGAAGGTGCACGGTTAGGGGTGAAGGGAAGGAAGAGGCTGTAAAAAAAAAAAAAAAAAAAAAAAACAGCCGGACGCGCAGAAGGTGAGCGATTGCGTTTTAAGGACAATTTAGTCACTCGTCCGTCACGCTGTTACCGCTGGGAGTGTACATGGCATCGTTTTCGTCGCGCTCTCCGTGCGTCTTTCTTCGGGAAGCTCACTTTGTGTCACGAGCTATTAAAATGACACGTCGAGGGGTTTTACCCTTTTTTTTTTTATTCTTTCCTCCTCTTCTTCTCCAGTTTACGTACGATTGTACGCCTGTGAATTCGATGTCGACAAACGGGTGAATTTCTGCGTCGTCCAATTAATGGTACATTTTGCCACAAGTTTTTGCTCCTTTGTTCCTTTTTTAACTCCAAAGTACCAACTTTATCATATTTCAAGAACAACACTCACGAGCCGAAAGACAGGAAATCACAAAAATAATTTAGCAAAGGGTGGGTTATCCGGCATGAGCCGAGTGAGTCGATCAAAGGGCGTATAGTATTGTAATGAGGAAACATCGGAGCGAAACCTCGAGGCTGGACGAACGAAATTCGCAAAGTATTCATTGCGTTGCACAGCCGGGGAGGACAGAAAAGAAAAGGGAGGGACGGGCCGCCGCGCAAAAACGCGAAGCCATCGGGGGGAGGCGGAAAAGACCGTGCATATGCATGTCGTGCATTCTCGAGCCTCTGCTCCTGTTTATTAGCGTGATTTATGGAGACGCCATCTCTTTATCTCTGTCTCTTCGAGCGTACCCCATATTCCTCCTCTGTCACTTCATTTCGCCTCTTCTCTTTTGCACACCCCTCAGGTCCGCTCCTTTTTTTGCCCCTCTACCTCTGTCCTACATTTCTTCGTCCGTTGGCCGAGTCCTGCTCTCCTCTTGTTCCTTCGATCATCCGTTACCGTCACAGCAAACGTAATATCCGTTGGTTCTCCACGAGATTCGTCAACATTCAATTAAAAAATCAACGAAACACTCCACTTGCGACCTAAGATAAACTCGCGTCTCTTTCTAGCAGCAAACGAATAGGTACGCTTATTCCTAAATATCGAGCAAAACAAATTGATTCCCCGTCGTCTGTATAATTATTGTTCTTACCTCTCGCTGCTCCAAGGCGGTACAGGTGTGCCTGCTCCTTCTCAATGAGCGGCCTCTTTCTTGCCCCCCCCCCGTTTCCTCCCTCTTTCTCTCGTCGATCGCGGGTACACGGCAGCTCTCGGGTCCCAAGGAGCTTTTGAATGCCCCCCTCCCCCCTCCAAGTAATGGGCATACCTATATAAGCCTGCGCGGCGCGCGCAAACGAGGCCACGGCCCTTTGATTCATAAAACGAAACGGACTTTGATTCGGCGCCCTTTGTAATCCAACGCCCTGGCTCTTGTTCGGTTGCTCGCTGCCGTTGTTGTTGCTTATACCCACCGCCAGGAAGTGCCTCGTCTCGTGAATGCGTATACCTACGGCATTCATTGGCCCGGGGCACATCGAGACCAGTCGCTCAAAGGGGTATGTGTACTTACATTCGAGCGAGTACGAGCATACAGTTATACGTTTGTGAGATCCACTTCCGTCCCTCGCTCGTTTCGCGGACTTTCTATCGCGCGGGTGGAGAAGGGCCCTTTTTTCCCCCCACTGGGGCTCGTTCTTCCGTTCGAGATCGTAAATTGTTTCCAGTGACAAATAAATCGAACCGGCGCAGTACCACCCGTGTTTGCGCAACCTATGGCATAAGTGTGTAAAAGATAGCCTGCTCTCAATGGGACGTATATATTTATATACAGGTAGGAATCGGCACGCCGCGATAATACAACTCGACGAGTTGCTCGGGTGACAGTAACAACAGCAGCAGGAGCAGCTCGACGGGGAAAGATACATTACGCGAGCCGATGCGCCGAATATCGGGCTTGTCTAATCTCCCTCCCTCCCCCACCCGTGGCGGTGGTGGCGCTCGATTGTCACGCTTATATACCGATCGTCGAGTCGCCCGCGCGACAAGAGGTGCAGCCACCGGCCGGTACACGGATAGGGGGAAAAATAATTTTATTGGGACGGATAAGTCGCGAATTCGCGATACAATGTCCAGTGCAATAAATATACTCTTACTTGGGTGTACATACACACGCCTCGCGAGATTACGAGAACGCTGGAAAACCGGTCGCCGAGAGCTGCAATACGTACACCTCGTGTGTGTACCAATGTGTATACATATATGTATGTGCGTGTATATACGGTGCGCGCGAGCGTCAGGCCTCGCTAATTGTGCGATAAATCCTCGATCGGCTGCCGACGAGGCTTATATATGATGCATGCGTGTTATTGTCCGCGTGTGATGCCGCTCCCCTTTGTTTCCTCGGCTACTTACTCCTTGGCTTGGTATATCGGCTCGACTTTGCTCGCGATCGTATACACTTGTAGGTATCAATGGCGATGGGGCCAGGGTTTACTCTTTTTTTTTTTTTTTTTTTTTTTTTTCTCCTCGCACGCCGATGATGCAGCACTGCGTTTCGGAACAGTGGCCATTCGGGCGACAATTACCTGCTGCCATGTTACATTAGCATCGACGCGTAAAACACGAGCTTGCAAGTATTTTATAGAAAAAGTAGTGGCGAATAAATCGGGCAAAAATGAACGTCGGGAGCAACTGACTCATCAGCGGTGCCATAAATTACCGAGAAATTGCGTCTGTGAAATTTGTCGGCAGTCCACGTTTTTTATTCCCTCCCGTGGCCGCAAGCCTCTCGCGTCAGGGCTTTCCTCATAAATATGTAATCGGCCCCGCAAAATTGTTTCTCCCCGCGCACGCGTCTCAAAGAAGGAGGCGGCGCAAAATATATATATACATACACGCACATACCTATCCCGTGCAGGCACGACGGACAAAGGAGAAAAATTGCGCGGTAGCGCACGCGCTTACGTATTCCCGGCGATATAAACTCCCGGGGTCCGGTTCGCTCGGACGCGGGTGAACGTATCCGCAAAAGTGAGCAACACACACACATATATATATATATATATAGAGGCTCGGCGCGCACGTACTCGGGCTCTGCCCGCCGAAAGAGGATGAGGTCGGAAAGTGGCGAGCGGTCAGTCCCGAATACGAAATGACTGGCGTGCGGGTGCGCGCTACACCGATGCTGTGCCATACATAAGGTATGACCGTCGCCGGGGTTGTCCTAAGGCCAAAAAGGGATCGAGGTGCAGGCGAACGCATTACCCAGCTCGGATGAAAGAATAACCAGGGGTTGGGGGGGTGAGTGCGTCCAGCCTACGCCCGAGAAATAAGAGACGCGTGCAATGCGCAGAGGGGCCGTTCCGGTGTCGGAGCCAAGTCCCCTCTTCCACCACCATCCCTTATTTATTTTTTTTTTTTTTGTATTATCATTTTCTTTATGTATGAGTCATCGTACATCGACGAGAGACAAATTGACGGGGACAATTTTTTTGACGTGCCCAATGCGACGTTATTACGTATAGCTTTGGATCAATCGTGCTCGGAATGCAATGTACGAAAGAAAAAAAAAAAAAAAATGGGTATCGGTAAACCGGCCAACTTCTTAATTAATAAACAGAAAAACGTGGCTGCTGCTTGGACGATTACTCGAGGTAAAAGGACGATCCGGACGGAGCAGCAGTGGCGTCAAGGGGCAGCGCTAAATCAATATATATATATCAGTGGCTGCCCTCGCGGGACCAGCCCGGACGATTTTCCCCGGGACTGATCAAAGGGCGAGCGAGCGCTAATATTTCATGAGCCGGAGGCGTCTGGATGGCCAGCTCTCCCCGACACCTCAAATTGTTATTCCTCCCTCGGCGTGTGCCGGTAGGGGGTGTGGGATACACGAGCTCGGAAGGTGTCCGAGGGTCGGGGGCTACGTGAACGCGTTCGGGTGTTGTATTTTTAAATTTTACGCGCTTTTGGGCAGCTGGGAAATTTTCAATCAGCTCCTGCGAGAGAGTCTCGGTTGGGTTTACAGCTTATATATATACGGAGCCCGGGGGGGGGATGAATAATAGACGTTGCGTGTATACGTAAGACGCGTACAAAACACGAGCGTATCGGTAATGGAAAACGGGTGACTTTTCGCGTTTACAGAGGCGCGTACGTTTTGTGGTATCGTAGGGAAAATCAAGCGAACGAGGATCTAAATCAACCCACGAGATCGTGTGCATGCACTCTTTTGCGGGAACACACGCGTAGGTAATAATGGAATCCAGCGCGGCGATGATTAATCGCTGAATCATCGCGTTCGCGGTGTTGCGCTCGAGTTCTCGGAATACCTACACGAACGATTTAGATTACCGGGAGTACATAAATATCGTCCCAACGAAAGCGCGCGCGGCGATTAATTATTTTTCGCCCGAGACGCGAGCCTATGTTTTACCACGTGTACCTACATGCCGGTTTGTTGCTTACTGAATAATAATAATAATAATAATAATAATAATAACAAATGTGCAAAATGTAGTTATGTTGTTAAGAGTCCAAGGGGGTCGCGGGGGAGGCCAGAGATACCACTCGCGAGATAGCTCAATCGAGCATTGTTGCGACTTAATTGAAATAAATCTCGCCCTCTTCCCGCGAACCGCGGCTACTTTCACGCGTAAAACACCGAGTGTGGTGTACGAACAAAGCATATTTACGGTTTATCCTTATTATTCGAACGAGACGGAAGAAGAAAAAAAAGGAGTCACTTTATTGATCTGCACGCATGGTATTGCAGCCCGGAATAATAAAAAGGAACGAGTCAGTGGTCCATGGCAGTCTCATGGTAATTAATCCCGATCGCTCGATCTCCAGCCAATGCATTACAAGCGAAGGAACAGGACAACGCTCGGCTCGGCATATAACGTAAGCGGAGCAATGTTTCACATAAGCTGTCCGACTTATATATACAACGGCCAATAGACTTTACACGCGGGGTCTGACTCACGCGTTCGTGTATCTCGATACACGCATTTATACAGTCGTATTATAGGGTATATACGCGCTGCGTACCGATGTTTTTGCGCAATACCCATATAACTGCCGATTATCGGGAAAATTCCTTCGTCCTCATTATCCGTGAGTTTTAGCTTGTTTGATTCTAAAAAAAGTTAGTTCTCCGTTTGTACGCTTATTCGTGGGTTTAACGGTATTTTGAGAAACGCGGAAAAAGTTGGATTTTCAAATTTCATTCACCAAATGTGAAGGAATCTAATTTCGCGCAGAACACACACCTTTTAGTTTCGAGTTTATAACTAGAAGCATCCGATCGACTAATCGAACGTCTCTGCAATCCAGCAAGTGGGAAAACAAATAAAGGTCCATTCGCCAGAGCAAGAAAAGTATTGAGAGACAAGTTGCTCTTCCCGTACACTAACATTTGCATGGCGATGCCGAATTTCCCCCCCAAATGACGCACAGTTCGCGCATTCTGCACGCTAAATTGTAATTAAAATTACGTGAACTGCGTGTGTATGTACCTCGAGACTGTCCCCACACAGAGACACGCAAAAGCTTGCATATACTGCTCGTATGCTGGCTCAATTATGACTTTATTTTTTTCTGCCGGAGGGCGAGGCGGAGAGGTGCCTTCATTAAAATTCATGAAACTCGGCCGAAAGTTGGTCCGTCGCGTGCACGCGTGTGCACAGCGTCCGCGGAAAATGGCGCAACGTATAAGGACGAGACGCGCTTTAGAATTCACGTGGCGGCGCGCTTACTGCATGCCCGACCACCCTTTTTCCTTACTCGCGTTTTCCTCGCCACGAGCTCTCTTTGCCGCGTACAATTGCACGTATACATGTATACATATACTCGGACGTTTTAGAGGTTTCCGTGCCTGGCATTCGCGAACGGCCTCCGCTACTCTTACACGTACACGTACGGCTTCGCTTGACGTTCAGAGCGAGATAGAGCAGGGGGATCTTTATTTGCCCGGTATCTTTTGTCCAGCGGATCTTCCCGGGTCTTATGGACTATCCATCGATATCTAAACGATGCTCCCCCTCCCCCCTGTATATGTATATGTATACTCGAGTCGACAATTCACCGCGAGTATAAATTCAATGCCCGTCTCCGTCATCGCGATTACGCGTCAAATGTATACAATTTGCATTCCAGTGTCTCTCAACATAATATTATGTTGTGCATCCCCTTTGGATGTTGATCATCGAAGGATGTGTATATATAATACACCACAGCTGAAACGTTACGAAATAATCGTTCCGAGAACCATACGTGTCTCGATCTTCGATCTCGTCGCGGATATACGCTATGTATGCCGTAGAAGCGGTCGGATTAAAAGAGGACACGCGCCTCGGACCCACCAAACTTTATATTTATACGTGTATACACGTACTTACGAAAAGAGTTCGTAAATTTCCGTCTCACTCGGCCAAAACTCTCTACATGCCTATCTTACTCCCCGCACTTTGGAGGCATAGTTCGCATAATTTCTCAAGGCCTACCAGTTTTGACGAGCCGACAGTTTCTCTCCCTCTTTCGCTCTATCTTGGCACAATCTGGCTTCTCCCACCGGCTATGTCGTGCGAGCTCGTTCTGCTGGAGATTTACAGCGCAACGGGAATTATGGCCCGGTAATTTGGAGCTGCGGTTGATACACACATCTTTTGTCGTAAGCCATCGATTTCGTCAATTGTATTCCAATCGGTGTCGAGTGAAAAAAAAAAACAAAAAAAAAAAACAAGGCACGTACGGTGCACTTTTCTCAATCCTCGCTCTCGCGGCATATCAGCCTACTTCGGCATTCCCGGGCTATCTCGCCGATTGGTTTTTTTTTTGTTTTCACACCTATAGCCACCCGTCTGTCTCGGCCCACTGCGTCCCACACTTTTTTTCGTTCCCACAGAAACGCGTGCAGGTCTCTCCATCTCTCCCCGAAAATACGCATTCGACACCCGGCGAATTAACGAAAAAGAGACACGTCCTCCTCTTCGCCGACGACGCGACGTGATGCGGCTATCTCATCCTCGGCGTGTCGCTCTTCTTCTCACACCTCGTTGTCGCGCCATCGGCTACACACGCCCAATAAAAATTCCGTCCCGGTGCGGCTTGTTCCCTCCATTAGGCCTTTATTTATACACAAATGACGAGAATAAAGTTACGTGCCCCCCCCAATCTCACACACATATACGTACACTCCGTCTCTTTGGCTCCTCCGAGCGTTTCACTTTCACCGCTGTTGTTGCTGTACATATGTGTGATACGGTGTGGAGCCAGTCTTGGCAGTGAGACATGAATTACCTGTACATTACACGTAAAAAGTACGATACTTGCGTACACGCACGTATTGTTATAGAAAAGAAGGGCTTGCGAGTCAAAAGGTGTGTGGGATCTTTCTTGGATCACGTTGAATCACACGCTTGAAGTATACCTTACACACGATCGAGCCTTTACCTGTCATGGATAAAAGCCGCACTTTACATTCCATTAAGTTTCCATTACGATGCGTGGATTTTACGAAAAATTTTCCGTTTCACGAGAAATTGAGGGGAAAAACCCTACTAGGTACAGGTTAATTTACATACGTACCAGTGATTCCTCATGGTTTTTCTCTCCCGGCCATTTGAGCGTTTATCATAAGTGTGTATTAGTACCTTACGTTCTGGCAAAGTACCACTTTCAACTCTCAATAAATCGAGACAAATTAATGCGCGGCATCCAGAGACGACGACGATGGCGATCATAATAATAAAATGTATCTTTTTACACGGCCTTTTATAGATTTTAAAGTGGAAGCCGTTCCGAGGCACATTTGGCTCTTCGTAAAAATCGCCGCGGCACTGGCTCGAGTGACATTTACGATTTTAAGTGTGTATACGCATCGAGCGACGCTGATTGCACGAAACAGTAAATATATCGGGAGGAAAAAAAGAGTGCATTTTCCGACAAAAAATAATACGACCCCGATAACACTCGCACCGATCGAGGAGAGGAAAAAAATCCCGCTAGCGGCAAACGGTGGTCCGAGTTTTTCTTTGCGTTTGTCCCGTGGAAGTAACGTACGCCGTGCCAGCCGTTGTTGCCATTATTTAAACACCCGTGGCCGATCGTAGATCGGTAAAGAGCAAGACGCAATTTTCACACCGGGTAATCGATGATTTATCTAGCGTCGTCTCGTCGCCGGCGGTCCCGCGCGCCAGGTGTTATTATAAAATACTTTACAGCTCTCATTAGGAAGATTAACGATCGGCTCGATAAACTCGAGTGTCCGCGCTGCTGCTGTTGGCGAAAAACCTACATGGACGTATCGCTTTGCCGCATCTTCGAAGCTAGCACATGCGTATATACCAAACTATATAAAATCACAGTGACGCTCGCGCGTTTACCTCATGTATAAACAGTGTATCGGTACTTGGTAAATCATCATTACCGTACTTGCGAGGGTATATGTACATATAGAGAGAGTCACCCGTATGATTCGAAGCAAAGGCACCCGTATATATTATGTTGGGAAACTCTGCAGTAGTACTCACAGTGTGGAAATCACTTTGAAAATTTTGTTTGCTTCGGAAGTTTTCGCAACTCACGCAGTTGCATGTCCACAAAGGCATACATAATGCGCGAGACATTTTTCGCACAGAGGACGTGTGTCTTGTATTTAACGCGTTACATCATGTGTATTTATTGTACCTGACAAGTCATTCGATCGGTAATTCGACGCTGAGATCGAGAGATGAAAAGCAAGTTCTAGTTGCAAGAAAAAAACGAGAGAGAAAAAAAAACCAATCCATCTTCCATGCTAATCGATTTATAATTCTGCATCCCGACCTTTTTTTTGCGAAATCACCCGACGCTGATGTTGTGCGTACAGTGTAAACAATTCAAGTGTAGGAAAAAAATCGTCGATTAAGATGCAGTGACGCGAAAATCGCGAGAGTACGAGCGAGGGACGAGATAATGTGTGCCAAGGATCGAAGGTCAGCCGAGGCTGGTGTGCACGGCAGGAGGAAGAGAAAGATGTACTTACTTTGGCTTGCGCCTACTTTTACACGGCGCACAGATGGAGAAGAGCCTCCACATAATGAATGCACAATTAAAGATCGAGGCGCACGAGGGAGAGCTTATCGCGGCGCGAGATATGCAAAGCAGCGGAGAGTTCGCGCCGCGAGCCGCGATAAAAAAGTAGGACGTTGGGAAATAACTTTGAAGCTTCTTCGTTTCTCTTTTTTTTTTTTTTTTTCCTTTCCTTCCTTCTCTTTCAGCCCGTGAGAATGCAAAAGACGCGGGTCTAGAGCAGCAGCTGGCGTTGCGCAAATTAAGAGCGCAGCACCTTTTTAGAAATGTGCCACTCGCTGTATTTAGTATAATATGCAGGGGCTTGGCGTTGGCTGCATTTATTAATAAAAAGAAAGAAAAAAAAGGTGAATTTTCAAGGCGCCCGTGCTAAGTACTTTTTCAGATAAGCTAAGAGCCAAGTTGGGACCGAACAGAGAATGTTGAATGCACGGCCGAGTTATCTATACCCACAAAGTAAGCTCGCACCTGTCACAATCACTTTGCAGTTCTCTAATCTTTCTTTTTTTTTTTTTTTTTTTTCGCAAGGAATTTTTTCAAAAACCACGTCCTCCGTATATAGTATACGATACTATACGGTGTACACAGTGAAACAGATCCATATAAGTGGTGAGTAATTTTGGAAAAGAATAGCGGGGCCGAGACTTGCGAGAGCAGGGTGCCTATGGTTATAATTAATTTTTTTTTTTTTTTTTTCATTATAGTGCTCTACGTCCGGCTCCTTTAATAAGGGCACTACTTATGGGCACTTAGCACTATGGAGAAGGAAGGGAAGAGGGATAGGAGGCCTCCCATTGCTGGGAGGGGGGTAGGGGGAAATTAGACAATTATGCTGCGAGGAGGTCGCCTAAACCCTCCTCGAGGAGCATTGCGTGGTGAAAAAGCACATATGAAAAATCACAGAGGGTTTCTCTCGTGCCAATCCACGACCTAGCCGATCGAGCCACCGCGCGCTTTATAATTAATTTCCGCGTAATTAGCAGACGCTTTCTCGAGTGCCGGTCTTATATCTCGAGTGGACGATCGCATAACACGTAGTGCACACACGCCTTAGTCATGCCAGCAAAGCTCGTGCTTAGCCATTTTCGAGTTTGGCTTGTATACATTCGCTTACCTCTCGCTTTCTCTTATATAGATATATTAGGTAATTAGCGATCGGAATATTAGCACCCGTGGCAACTTGAAAAATCGTAAAATCGATATCAAGCCGATAGCCAAATCTCACGGGTAATTGAATTTTCTTAATAAAATCAACTCGTTCATAAATATTCGGTTCGCTCGGTGTAATTGCACGCGGGGAATCCTTACACTTTGTAATTTAGTGCGGTTTATTCGATTAGCGCGCCTAATAAGGCCTCGCTTTTATGGGTGCAATAAGAAGCGCCGCGTAATGGACTTAAGTTCTATCTTGTGTGAAAATCTTTTTCCTCTAGTCGGGTGTTTGCTTAATGGATATGTTTTTATATATTATTTTACACGATAGCCATCCCGATTTTGCGCTACGCAAAACTTGTCTTGATAATCCACTTAATGAATACTAAAGAATAACAACGAACCGAAGAATTGAATTGTGTAAAAATTAAATGCATCGAAAATCTAATACGTTGATATATTTTCTCTACATTTCGGTGCAATCCGAGAATTTGTTTTTATGTTATTGAAGTTGTAGCTCAACTAGTCGTTAGTCGATCGAATCATGGATGCCCAAGCCTTTCGTTTGAAGTTCAGCCGCTTCCCATGCAAGTTCTACGCGATTTTAAATGTTACAATCGTAGATGATAAATCTCGGTACTATCTTGGCGAATGAAAAAAAAAAAAAAAAAAAAGAAGAAGAAAAGAAAACTGCTTACGTGCGAGGAGCTTGATCGGCCAAGCGTTAGGGGGAAAAGTTGAGGCAAAGCGATAGGGAAAATTTATCAAGCAATAAAAGGATCTCTCGAGCCGGGGATGTTAATGATCTGTAAAAGTACGGAAGTTTCACAAAACTGCGCTCCAAGTTGGTCGAACCATTGATTCCATCGGCACTGGATAATTTAAGAGGGAAAAATAAAAAGGATATCGCAAACTCTCGGGCGTTAAATCCAGTTTTCGTGCCGGTAAACAATTATTCCCGCGATGTTTCATCAGACAGGTACACATCCGTGTATACGGTGATTTTTTCATCCACCGCAAAACAATTAAGCCACAGTGGACTTAATTAATTTCGCAATCTCGGATCTTATTAGGTAACATCGTCGCTGCCAGAAAAAAAGCATCATAAGCTCGGCAATTCCTTATCCTACATCTCAGAAGCCCGATAACGCAAGAATACGCCGATCCCAATCTCTGTGCTCCTGCGGTATACTCCGTCCGCCTCCCATCATCGTATATATATGTAAAAGCTCTTCCCTCCGAGTATAAAAATTCGTCTCTCGAATGGCGTCCCTTGTACTTTTTTTTCGTTTCTCTTCGCCCCACATAATGAACGTCCAAACGCAGCCTCATCTCCCTCTCGGCTCCATCCCATTACCTACCGTGCGCGCACAGCATCCATACAGGTATACGTAACGTATGTGCACTATACTGGAGTATATGAGAGTACAACATCTTGAAAGTGTGGTGCCAGTCGATGTGTAGGTAAAGTGCAGGGTGAGTGTGTTGTGCCTACATACACGCTCGGCACTGCGTCGAGAGATAGTCTCGTGGATAACAGTTATTAGGCGCTGCCGATGCAGAGCCGAATCGGCGTCCCTTCCTTTCCACAACACGCGCGTGTTTCGCGTATATACCTCCTGCAGCTCACATGTGGGTACACCGGGACACACCCCCGGGACGCTTGATTATATGTAATTATCGGCATTTTAATAAGTAATCATTTCGGGACCGGCCGCTTCTCGTCTCCGCAAAAGTGGAGGAGCTCCCCCTCTCCCGTGGCTGCCGATGCTTCCGAGACGCGAGCGCTACCGTGTGCGAGCCTTTCTTCCTCCTCTTCTTGTCCGCTTCGATTACGAGGCCTCCTCCCCACGCTTTTTCGAAATGTCGCTCGACATCGCTTGATCTTTACATTTTTTTTTTGTCAAAGGTAGGCGGACTCGTGTAAACGGCTTCGATACAGCCTGGACGCTTAAAACCGTTCGATGTTTCAACTGTAAAATCCTCGGGGGGACAAAGAAGGGGAGCCAAAGGTGAACCGAGTGAAGTAACGATCGGTACTTTCAACCCCTCGGTGCGCAAGAAGTTCTAAAAAAAAAAAAAAAAGAAGAAGGTGGTACAACTTCGGGGTGGGTGGATACGCAGTAAATTCCGCGGCGCAATTAAAGGCCATCGATTTGTCGTAAGCCGCGTAATTGCGCGAGTTACTACGCGCTCGGAATATAAGCACTCGTTGCCTCGCTGCGCGCGACGACGCTGGCGTGGTGATGTACATACAACACGCGGAACTTTTACACCGTACGTTTAACACCGAGGAAACTCGGAGGTATACTGTTAAAAAGCGCTCGTAGCACTTTGCCCCGGTGGATCGTTTTTAATTAAAATTTTTTTTCCTCCCGGGCGCTCTTTCAATGCAGTAATTCAGCATTTTCTTGACTGTAATTCGCGTAAGAAGGGAAAGTTTGGTTTTTATACACGATGGGGGTAAGGAGTTGATTATCGATTGCTGATGAAATCTGGGGAAACGTACAATGACTCACAGAGTTGGTCTTATATACGCAACAATGACAATCGTGCAAGTATCAAGTGTCTTTGTGAAACACTTGGGTACGCGATCGGGGCTCGAGTGTCGGGTTAGGTGCTCGTAGATAACGCAATATTTACATATTATCGCCGGCAGGCACGTCCCTCCTGCTAATCCAAAAAGGGGGAGATCGGAGCTCGGGGTTTTAATCAAACAGCCGAGCGACTTTTGGCGTATACGACACTTATCGAAAAGTACGTGCTGTACAACTTACAACGCCTCCGTGCAAACAGATTACTACGTGTTTTTTTATTTTTTTTTAGTTTGCACGTAGTTATTTAAAATTAGGAAATAGTTTTCAACGAAATATTTATAATCCCGCGTTTTCATTGACAGGGTATAACTTGATTTAAATATACATGTACATCGGGAGCCTTGCACGCGATTAGCAATTCATTTATTCCTCTCACAATCTCTTTGCACACGAGTGCTGAACGTGCGTAGTAAAGAAAAAAAAAAAAAAAAAAAGTGTAAATGTAAATTATGTCACAGTGATGAAATCGTTGTCGCCCCCGCGCGTGCATTTTTATATTTATTCACGCTTCGGAAATCGTAAAATTGAAAGCTAAAAGATGCTTCGCGCCGATTAGAGGCCGCCGAGGGTCGGTGGAAAAAGTCCGGCACGCATTAGCACGGGCACACGCGAATACAGTTTTTTTTTTTTTTTTTTTTTTATCGCTGCTCAGTCACGAGGAATTTCTAATCGATTTGAGTGGTACCGAGCGTGAATGTGCGTTTTTCAGCGATAAAACTACGTCCTTTTTTCTTCGAAGTATAGACTCTTAATAATTAATGTACATGGTAGAAAAAAAAAATATGATATCCAAGAAATACGGTTACACGTGGATATAAAGTACCAGAGTTTTTAAGTACATTAATTCCAACATCCTTCCTTTCGCCGTGACAGATTCGAAACACGCCCTGACAGGGCCCGCACCGGAGACTCGAGTGAGCACGATATGATCGTATTCCAACCAATTGCTCCGAATTACGTCAAGGAGCACTAATGGAATCCAAACTCGAGTTTTCGCTTCTCCGTGTGCTATTTTTTTTTTTTTTTTTTTTTTTCCTTCTATTTCGTGCAATCGTTGACCCCGTTTCTCTCTCTCCACCTTCTCGGGCGACAAGGAGTTGATAATGATGACCCCTCGGAGCAGCTGATGAGTGGTGTGTCTCACATACGGCTGTCACGAGCCACGGCTGCAGTAACAGGCTCAATTGCTCGGGTTACGCGAATGAAGCGAGAGTAGCCGGACGAAAATCGAGTAAACGAGCAATTACACGCGCCCCGGGCCCGGACAAGGAGTGACAAAGGCCGAGGCCATATGCTAAAACGCTACTCCCGCACGAAGAAAAAAAAACAACAATTTTTTCATCTTTCTCCGTGCTGTGTATTTTTTCTCATCATCTGGTTTTTGAGCAGAAGAGGGTGTACTTATTCCCGCTCGTAATGAATTTATAATAAATCACTAAAAGAGTCCTCCACCTCGTCGATAACATATGTCCAAGTTTCATTTATTGTCGACAATATTGTTTACATATTGTGCCAAAAATCTACTTTGGTAATCGAGTGTATTTTATTTAGGGACAAGGCCGAGTGGACACCAACGGTTTTCCCCGATCGCACGCTTAGGAATGGGCATTATAATAGGCTCGGCTTGTTCGGCGCGTCCTGCGCGAAAAATAGCCCAGTCGCGTGACGTCGACCAATCATCCTCCGTCTGGTTTGAAAGGTATACCGAGCGCAGGGAGAGAAGAAAAAACAGACGAGGGGGAAAGGCTGGCCGTTGTTGCGGTTTACGGGGGGAGAGGGAAATTTTTGCATATAATACATACGGCGCAAGCTCGGAATTTTAGAAAGTAAACGCTGGCAATTAGGCGCTTCTTCCTTTTTATCGGGCGGACGCTCGCTCGCGTGACACGAATGTTAATTGCCCCGCTCCTCCGTCTCTCTCTTCTTCGCGTGTCTACCACGAAATACATAATGGACCGCTCGGTGCGGCTTGAACTACGCGTGGGTATATACGTATTCTTTGGGAGAGAGAAAATTTTGAAAGAGAGCCCGCTATGATTTATGGATTTTTCGCGCCCGAGTGACAGCAGTTCTTGACTGATGACTGCATTAGCGACGGGGCTGTTGGCGCTTCTCAAGTCTCGTTTGGCTCGTTGAGTTGGCACTGCCGATGCTCGAGGATGTGTTATTCATAACCATACGTGCTCTCGAATACATACCTAAGTATCGTCACAACAAACTCAACCGACCATTGAAATTATACGTATACATTTATGTATCCGTAGACGAAATCACTCAAAATCTGGTCTGGATAATACCATACCATTACGGCGTAAAGCTCCATTTAGATTTCCGATTACAAAAAGCACCATCAAACAGACGATTGCAGAAAAACCAACCTCGCAAGCACATCCTCCGGGCCCTCTATGATTACATTTTTTTTTTTTTTTTTGTTGACTCCCATCGACAAGAGGAGGGCGATTTCGATGGGATATAGGTTCAGAAAGGGAGGAGATCGGGTTTTATGAAGCACGCGGAATAAGCGATCGGTCGGAAGCTCTGGGCGAGCTTTAACGGCACGGCGAAGCCAAGCGAGCCGAGTCGATGGGCACCGGGAAGGAGGGGGGGGGGCAGCGAAACTTCCTAAGGGAATAGAGAAAGACCAATACCCCGCACTTCCTTCGTAGCCAAGGACGCATAAATCCTGGATCCGGGAAGAAGGCGCGAGGATACGTGTACGTCCCCAAAGAGACTCCCCCACCCCTTCTTGGATATTACGTAATGGCACGGCTATTTCTTGCCCCATCCGCTCGATTTTCTAAGGAATGCTCGTTCGGTGTCTCGACTTTTCGTGGGGGGGAAAAATTTTCCGATGAAAACAGCTCGACCAGCCATTTCGTGCTCTCCCCGGCTCTCTGTATTCGTATTATTTGACGTAACGACGCGGCCCGCGAAAATCGATACGCGGAGCTGCCTCCGCATCAAAACGGATCGCGTTAGGAGCGATTATGCGCACTCCTCCTCTGACTCACCTCGGCGCGGACTTAAGCTCGTGTCCCTACCCATGTACGTGTATATACACCCACAAATACGAGCTAATGTCCGATAATCTGCTGACGAAACGTAATCAGGAGGGCTGCACCGAATGTAAACTCGATACAGAGCCGTGTTTGACGTGTGCGCGTGGGGCCACGAAGCCCGGCGTGGCTGCAGCCACATCACCTGAGGCTGGCTTCCTCTCACTCCCTCTCTCGGTCGGTAAGGTAGGGGATTACCCCTGGGGGCTTCGCGCCTCATCGTCTGGAAAATGGCTTACCGCGCTCTCTCCTTCTTGCCTCTACCGCGTCTTCGAAACCCCACGGATAATAAATACACTCCACCTCCCTCTCGAGACTCCCGCGCACGCGTGTATATATATAATATACAAGGTGTACACGTTATACCCATTGTGTATATATTATATTTTGCGCGTATCGCGTGCACACGCGACGGCAATGGGGGTTCTCGAGGGGCGTGGAAAGCAAGCGCAAACAGATACGTGACTCCTTTTTTTTGTCTCACAGATACATTTATACGTATGAGTTTGTAATTGAGCTGTAAGCGCAACCTGCTCATAGATCGCGATATGGCACGATCGACTCGGGGTCCTTGCAAGCTTGCAATGCTCAAAGGGGCGAGAGGGGCACGCCATCAATGTGCACCAACTACGAGATTCACTAGGGTGGGTGTGTCGCGTGGCACGGAGCGACAAGGCCGACCCGTTGGCCATTAGTCTAATTTAAACGGGCGTTATTCGGGGACCATCGGGCTTCCGAGAGCGTTGCCACGTAATTAGCGCGTAGCTCGTAATCCGGCGCGCGACGACGTGGCTGTACACTATCATGAGAGGCCCTTCCCGGTGACGACTATGCTGGACTTGACTCATATCCTCCCGATGGCTGCGTGCGCTCCGGAGTTAAGGAGCATATCCACATGTCAAGTGTACCGAGCAGGTGTGCGCCGAATACTGATAAAGTCATGACTACCCCACGTGGATCAGCATGTACTTTTTTTTTCTCTTATATTATAGGACGGAAAATGTTGATAAATTAATCATTGCGTTGGAAAATTTCCTTCCTGGCTATTACGATTGAATCGAAAAAAGTAGCTTGTATATGTATGAAAAAAAAAAAAAAAAAATCGATTCGCAAGCGTTGTATGGGTATAGGCTTCCCCGACGGCGCATAAATTTCCAAACTCGATCCATAAAAGAATAATCGAGGGGTAAAAAGGGCCGTGAGGCGCTGGCACGACGCCTCGGGCGATAAAATCAAAACAGTTGATAATTTTATGATGGAAATTCAAATGACTGAGGGGTGCCACTGGGGGGGTCAGCCAACCAAACTGCGTTCCTGTACTGTAGATATATACACATATATACGCAATCTCGTGGGATTTTGCGAACCTTATCCAAAAGAGGGAGGAAGAATGGCAAGTCCCTCGCTATTTTTCGAAGCCCCTCGACGAAGAGGGCGTCTATTACTCGCGAGCGGCAGCTAAACAGATTTTAATGAGCGGATAGGGCCGTTTGGAACTCCGTGCGCGCATTGTGCCGACGAGCGCCAAATCTCGAGGGCGTTTTTCATCCCCTTCCGAGAATCTCGGACACGCGAGCTTTTGCATTTTACCACTAGATGAATGCGTGTGTGTATGTATTTATGTTTGTGCATTTCCAACCAATCGAAACATTCATATTAATAACCGAAGAATCAAATTTATCTTCCAACTCACACGTTTCTTCCTCTTTCATTTGTTTCAGGTGAGTCCTGCTCGATTAATCTCTCGGCAATTTGTGCCCGAGACCTACTGCCCGGTGATCCAGTAGCTCGTAAGTCAGCAAAGTGCATTGATCAATTACAAAAGTGCGTTTTCGAGCATGTACACGTCATATCTGCATTTATAAAACAATAAATCCGAAACAATGCGCGCGCGGTGGACGTAAGTAATGCGTATGTGCACGTACATAAATTAGACCGGCCAAGTAGGTCGGCGACCAGGTGTTTGGCGGCGCGATGGAAAATCGTCACTCTCGACGACGATTGAGCAAGAGTTGCGGTGTCTCGAGGTATATACCATCGGGAGATTGTTTATGACGCGTGTAATTGAGTCGCTTTGTTTAAGGAGTCTGGTTATGTATATATTTCTCTTTGGTTTAATTTTACATTTTTTATTTTGGCTTTTTGGCTGCTCTAATTGATTCGTTCAACCAGACGTCTCTGTATTTATTTCATCATCCGGTGCTGGATTGAAGAGCCGATCAAATCATTTAGATAGATAATAACGAAATCAGTGGAATCACGGGTATTTTCGAATCATCGGATGACTCGTGCAAATTGCCCGGTAAAGTGACAACGAGTCACTCAAAACCATGACTGCCATCGGAGCACTAACCCTCCCTGATATTTATATTTTATAACATATCCCCCCCCACCCCCTGTGGAAGCCATCTTTGTTATCAGCCATTATGATAATTTGCCAAAGGAAATTTGACACCGCGAGCAAACGCCATTCATCGTTATGCATCCGTCTCCGTTCAAAGACACTCATGACTGCAGTGATTAATCAAATTAGGATGCACTTGGATGCAACGCTCCCTCCTGCGGAGTAAGGAACGAAGGAAGGGGGGTAGCGCAACAATGGCGCAAAAGGCGAAATATTTCACGCCAAAGAGTCGCGACGCGCCGACCGGAAAGAGCAAGCGAGCAAAAGTGACTCTCTTGAGGGGTGGTTACAGGAGAGGGAGGACAAAATGACGGGACAGACGAGTGCCATTCGAACGCGAGCGGAAGAGGGTGGTGCAACTTCGCGGCGAGGCACATTAGCATCGAGAAGTGCCAAAAGTTAACGCGCCGTGTCATTTCGACGTTTCTCTAATAGCTTGGGCTCAGTCGAGCTGCCTATATGTACACTTGTTTAATCTGCCTGGAAATATACCCGAAGCTCTAAGTCTTTTTTTCTGAAAAAAAAAAAACTCCAACACCGCCATGTCTGACCAAACGAGCTTTTACTACTGATTTTTCCATTAGGCGCTTTTTGGCCCCAGGGAACCGCAGCCTCTTACATTGCAACACGAATCGTAAAGCCTGTGCTTCAACTATGTATTTGGTCACCTCCTCTTCTCCTCGGCTCACCCCTATTTAGCTCCCCTATACAACCCCTGTTACGAAGTACACGCAGCGTAAGACATTGAAAGTGCGCATCGCCGAGAGGAAGGAGGTGTGTAGCTTTCCATGCAGGTAAATAGGGATATCGAAGTGCATGCCAGGCGCATGATGTAAGAGGGGACGCACTCACGGAGACGCGTATAGGTTCGGCTCGTAGCTCGTGGTGGCGCTGGCAGTCGGTGGCGTATCGATTCCTGGAAGCTCGAGGCACTAGGCGAAAGCAGCAACCCCCTCTCGCTTCCCCTCCCCGGCCAGCCGGCCGCCCCCGTTGGCTCTGTACCGCAGTAACGCCCCCCCGCTCTTATACTCTCGCTTTCGCCGCTACACACTTACCACTCCGGCTCTTTCCGAAGCGAAGCTCCCGGGCAGCTTTCGGTCCCTCTCTCGCCCCCGCTCGCAGACTATACACGTACGTACACTCGCCCGCACATCGTCGGCCCAACTTTCCGGATATGAATTAACAGAGTTACGGAGCTGTTCCCCCCGTGAGCGCGAGTTATGTGGCGGTGGTGGCTCGCCAACTTGAAAGTATGTCTCGCGGAGCCGCTGTGCTTAAGCGCCATCCCCCGGCTATGCGTTTTACCCCGCGTTGTTGATTGGCCGTTTTTTGCTGGAGAGAAACTGACGAAACTATAATATATAGGAAGCAGTGCGGGAGATAGTAGACATCTACTGGGTGTAGCTTCTTTCATTTGGTCTCATGATAATTTTTGAGCTCTAGGGGTTGGTATAAGTTGCATACGTGCAGCAAGCATTTTACAAAGGTATAGGGCCCCACGTTGATTTTGAAAGACGACTGTGACGTACGAGTAAACATATGCATTTGTTTCGTATAATGCAATGAATTTTGAAAGCTCGTAAGCCGATCAGATGACGTGATAATTACTTTTTAAACTTTTTGAAAGAAGAAAATAAATATTTACGTAGGGTGAAACAAAAAGAAAAAAAAATGTATCCTTACAAATCACGAGTGATAAAAAATTTGCATGAAAATTGCGATCAGGAAAAAAAGGGAGGTGGTCCGATATGAGGTCTGTTTACGGTAGCTACGTGCACCAACACATAGATGCTAGCCATCTCGCAAACCAACACAAGAGAGAGAGAGAGAAAGAGATAGATAGAGTTCAGGGTCGTGGCACACAGGTGGTCCATAACATAACAGTCACTGCGTTTTATCCGGCAGTAAACCGGCGGCAGGCGCGCGCTCGGCTCTATGATTTAATACCTCGTGCCCTTCCTCCTCTATACTCTCTCGGCCGACGGCCCCGTTTTCCTCCTCCCACCCCCTCTCTCACTCTTCCCCTTGTCGTTTACTCTTATACTGCCTCTCTTCTCCCTTCCTCCTCGCCACCGTCACAGCCGATAGACACGACGCGCGTGCCTGCACTAACCCACTGTTGGAGTAGCTGCAGTGGCTCGCGAATCGTCATCGCGGTTAACTTGTACACGAGCTCTGTTTACGAGCTGCAGGTTGGGGAGTCGGTTGAAGCTGCCCCCGTGGGCCGTGGTGATGGTTTATGAGCCATACGCTGGAATTTTATTATTCGACCGGGAAAATCGGACGATACGGTAACTGCCCAAATGGTACTATCATGACCTTAAAGAGACTATTGTCATAGTGATCTTTTTTTTTTTTTTTTTTTTTTTTTTTGCATCCCTCAAAAGTGCGAGGCCCAAGCATTTCATTGACTTTGTCGATGGTTTTTCCGTGAACGCAAAGAGCTGCCATTTATAACTTATTTATTTAACATTTCTACTACCGCAAATGCGACTCGTCGATTATGTGCCTACCTTATTAATCGTACCTTTTCTGCGCATCGAGTACTTATATGCAAAGAGAGAAAACCAGCGTGTTTGCATATAAGCCCTTTTCCCTTTTTCCTCTCCCTGTGTTTCTACTGTATACTTGCATTTACCGGCAACGTGAATGCACATGCACACTATATGGTATATATGTATACCATACATAGAAAGAGCAAGCAACGGCCCCCTCCTCCCCTTCCTTATCTTATTCCGGGCGCTCGGGACATTAGTACACAATAAAGACGTATCCGCGATGTGAATTAATCAGATATCTATCGAGCCGTACGTATATACCTCGAGTGCTACCGGTGCTATGTATACTTGGGCTTTTTGCGTTCGCTCGGGCCGTCGTGCCGCTCGATGAAGATATACACTTGGCTTTGCCCGACTCTCTATCTCTCTCTCTTGGTACCGCAGTGCGTCTCGGATGTACCGAGATCGGCTTGTAAACCCCTTGATCTTCTCACGACTCCGGTCTCTATACTCTCGCTATTAAGAGCTTCCACGGGCCGACATATCGAGTAATACGATATTGGATTCTCCCTTTTGCTCTATTACGGAACGATTTCTATACAATCTCGTACCGACAAGACCCTTTGGGAAAATCTTTTTCACACCAACGGTTTCTCCGCCCTCCGTCTTGTATACATGGCTTAAAACTACTCTGCGTAGTTTTTCAGAAATACATATACCAAAAGAAAATATGTGGTAAGAGCAACACCTATCTCGCGTTCGCGTAGAGTACAAGTAGGCACAAGGCGGGCATGGCAGCCCGGACACCGCTGACGGGCCGATGATCATTGTTCATCTTATCTCGGCCTGATTTGCATTATATTTAAATTTGAACGCTCAGCTTGCAATTCTCTCGCCCTCCCTACCCCAGCGTCGTGCCTTTTCTCGCTCTCCCCTGTATATACCTGCATGTGCCCTTCGACTGTCGGAAGTGCATGTTATAGGTACATGTTATTCACTATACATACGATCGGTACTTACGGGATCGTACAACTGTTACACGAACAAATGGGCCTCCACTGGACGGAACGATGTTCCGAAAAGTCGCAGCGGTGCATTAAACGTACACGTATAAAAAATGAGTCACTGCTCCGACATCTTCGTAAATGAGCTTTTTATTCCCTTTTCTCGGGACGTAACCGAATGTGTAACACGTGTTGTACAACACTTAACAAGAAGAGCCCGTCGTTTACCATTTACCTCGCGTCCCACAATGCGTGCCTATACACGGGGTATAAAATCTCCGACTCCGCTCGACCAAGTGGCACTAAACTTGCCGATAAGTTTCTCAACGTGAGCCGCGTGACTATATATTATACGTGCGGGACGAGCTGCGAGACGCGCCATCGACGAGACACTCTTTAGTGGTTAATAAAGCGAGGGGGGGGGGGAGGCCCCGATTCGTGATCGTTAAAGGGTCGAGGTCCCGGGGCCACCGCGCAGTGGGACACCCCAGCCTAGATAGCACAGACGTGGATACAGTTTTCCCTCGCAAAGTCACAGAGAGAGTTTGTGTACAGGGCGTTATTTACGAGGCAGCAGCGCGTTGGGGCAGGTCGAGGTCCTTGGCCCAGTGCATTTATACGTGCGTATATACATACAAGGGCGCGCGGGCATGTTTATGACGGCTAAACTGCGAGAGATGAAACGAGAGGGAGGGAGAAAAAAAGTGGGGCTGTAGCTGACGTTGATAGAGGCGCCTCTCCTCGGATGGGTATATGTGCCTTTCGGGAGCTCTCTCTCTCTCTCTCTTAAATCCACCCGGAAACGACGGTGCTGATGCTGTGGCCGCGGGCTCTTTGTGTTTTTTCCTTTTTTTTTCTCTCGTCATTTATTTTTAGATCCTGAGATAAAGTTGACGTTTACGCGTCGGCTCACATAGTGCTTCTCCGGACTCGCTTTGCCTGCTTTTACGATACTTTTATAATGCCATGTATTTTCTCCCCTTATACGACACCTAATCTGTTCGTTTGTTTGTCCGATGGGTCGACACACTTTTTGTGCGGGAAAAATCACCAAGTCCGCCGTAAAAGGATCATTAAATCAATTTGAAGAGGATTTTATTGTAACAGCGGTAGCTTTCGTTTAGCCCATGCAGTTATGTACGCAATGACAGTCGATCAATGAAATTGTACGAGAAGTCAAAAGCTGGGAAGATAGTGAGAGAGGTTGTACGCGAGAGGTTGGCCAGTTTGCCGTGGGGTGACGTAGGGCGTCGCAACGTCCGTCAAGTTCCGAGCCGGTTGGCTACACGTACGCTGCACTCGACAGAAGCCAGATGACGCAGCATCTCTCTCTCTCTCTCTTGTGCTTGATCCTGCTGCCGGCGCGAGAGCTTGCGCGTTCTGTGCCAGGGTCAAGGAACGGCGCAGACGCGGCATGGAGAGAGAGAGAGATCCTCCCGACGCAGACTCCCAGGGAAGGCCAAAGCGGGGGAGAACAAGGCGGCAGTTACCCACCCCCCCATGAGCAGTAGGTATCCCTCTGTATAAATGGCGACTCGTGCAAACCAATCGTACGCCCGTTTCCATCCCTCTGCCGCTTTTCTCTCGCTCGATTCTCTCCTCTCCGTCCCTTTCTTCTTTTCCGCGCGCTCTTCTTTTTGCCTCGCCTTTCCGTGCCCACCCACCCGGCTCTTTCTTTCTTTTTTTTCTTCCTTCCTCTCGTCCCTCCTCTTTTCATCTCTTTGCAAGCTCTCTTTCCCTCCCTCCGGCGCGGAGCTTTTCCCATTTTTCGCCATATCCTCGCGCCTCTGCCGTTATTCCAGCTTTATTAAATCTTACCGACCAACTTTCGCTATTTTTCTTCAAACTTTTTGACCCCCTCCCTCCCTCCCTCCCTCCCTTCCTCCCCTTTTTTTATAATGTCATTCTTAGGGTGTATTGTACAAACTCGGTCTCGCTTGGATTTGCCCTTTTTCGCCCCTCTCGTTCAATTGGATTTGGGGTTTTTTTCTTCTTCCGGTTTAATTGAGGAAAAGTTCATTAGAGCAGTTGCCCCGCGTTGCTGATAAAATTTGTCCCTGTATGATTTGTAATTTTGAAGCTATATAGGTGGTCTACGAAAAATTGCACAGATTGATGAACAAAAATCCTAAAACTGTATATTATCGAGATTTTGCAACAGCATTACAATTTTTCTGAAATTAATGTGATTGAAATATCGTTGCCACGTAATGAAGTATCCATGACGTGCGGGAGGGATCGTGTGTTCATGAGAATTTTCTCCATTTGAATGCTGAATGATTCAACAATTTTTTTTTTCCAACATTAGTTTTTTTTGCCTACATCAGTTGGGAATGCAAAAACTCGAAACGACACGCTAATCACGGCACACCTCCTTCGCTCGTGCAATACAGAGAAAATAGAAAAAAAAAAAAAAAAAAAAGTGTAAATGTAAATTATGTCACAGTGATGAAATCGTTGTCGCCCCCGCGCGTGCATTTTTATATTTATTCACGCTTCGGAAATCGTAAAATTGAAAGCTAAAAGATGCTTCGCGCCGATTAGAGGCCGCCGNTCAGTTGGGAATGCAAAAACTCGAAACGACACGCTAATCACGGCACACCTCCTTCGCTCGTGCAATACAGAGAAAATAGAAAAAAAAAAAAAAAAAAAAAAAAAATTAATGTAGCATGACGTGCTAGGCGCTAAAGTCCTGTCGCCCCCTCGTCGCGACCACCATGGCATAATATAACATAATATCGGCCCGAGAGACGTTTGCGCTTTTTCTCCTCGCCCTCGATTCTCCTCCTCCTGTACTCTACCCGCCACCGCTGCAGGTCATTTCCATAAGTGCCCGAGAGCCTGCTATAAATCACTCGCGGACTCGCGAGCGACCGAGCCAACGCTCTCCTGTACCTCATCGCAGTGAAATCATTTCAATTGTTATGACGCGACGTTTCTGTATGTAAAACATCTTCGTTTCTTTTTATTGTACATTATTTGTATGCTTTTTTGTTGCTTTTAGTAAATTAAGTTTTTTTCATTTTTTCATTTTTATCAGCTGAAAGCTGGAAGACAATGTCGAAACTATAGATTTGTCCAAAGTGCACTTTTAATTACACTAGAGTTTAATGAAATCGATGATGTCCTCTGTCCTATACATATATTGGAGTGGAAGTGTGCAAGACGGGGCTCGAGAAATTGAAGCTTTCAGGTCGAAAAACAAAAATTCCCGAGTGTGATTTTAGAAAGCTTTTCCATCTGAACGTGCATTTTCTCTGCTTTTCCCACCGTTGCTGATCGAGTTGTCACATTATCACGTGGAAGGTGTGTTTTCTATACTTTGAATGGTTCTTGGAAAGTGTGCACTTTCATTTTGTAACTTTTATTAGTTCTTGTTCTGATGTTAGCACTTGTTTTTTAAATTAACCGGTTTTATTCATGTGTCGTTGAGCAAACAGACCAATGATTTCCAACTTTTTACAATTTGAAGAGACGTAGCATGTTTACGAACACATCAGCCGACTCCGTGTCGTGTGCGTAACGCATCTGTTAATTAGAATAAATAAAAGATGTCGCAAAAAATGAGCTTGGAGCAAAAACATCGTTTACGTACAAGATCATTGTTGATAGTAAATGATCGGCTAGTGGGACATAAAATTATCGTAAACGTGGAATATTTTTTTGCTCATACGTAAATCTTTGCTTTTGATTTTCATCAATTGAAACACGGTCCTCGCCACTACTTTTATTTATTCTTCATTCATTCGACTACCGTGTACGTATGCCTTTAGAAAATAAATGCGCACTCGCTCGTGACTTCGTATAGAGGTCAGCCAGATGAGTCGATTTATGGTGGCTCGACGTCGAGCAGAGAGAAAATGGACCATTTTGAAAATTGCCAACCTGCTCAAATGGTGAATGTTCTCTCCGAGAGTGCTTCACTCCGGAGATTGCACTTGATTTCCCCCCCCCTTTTTTTGCTCTGCGAATTGCTATTATTTCATTTTTTTTTCTTTTCCCCTCGTAATTGTAAGTGTTCAGTTTGGGCCAACAACAAAACTTGTTTTAAAAAGTTGAAGATTATTACTCTACAGATTACGAGAGAGGAAAATATTTGGGGAAAACTGAAATTTCGTAATTTCAGAGTCTCAACTTGCGTAATTTAATCCAAAACTCCGAGAGAAGCCAAACAAACTGCGCACCCGCGGCAAATTTTACCGACAGAAATAATTAAATTCAATTGTTAATGAGTTGCAAACTTCGCTCCCCGAGCGTCATCTGGTTGATTGTTCACTGCTTACTACGAATTCAGGAAAGTAGTGCTCACGGAAGCTCTCGTACCTCATTAAACATTTACCCTCAAGACGTAAAATGTACTTTGTACATTATCATGGGCACCAACACTCATTTGATTGACATTCAAATGAAAAAAAAGGAGGAAAATAAATACAAGTCACACAGAGAATAGCGTCACGTATGAAAGAGGTGCCCTCGCTACATGGGTATTTATCGTTCTCACAAGAGCCCACGATGCGTAACGAATCTAGTGTATATATATAAGGCAGTGGTCAATAACAGGAGCAGCGCGTAATACAGCCTGTGAGACGCGATTGTGAACGGCAAAAGGCGGCGGGTCCTTTGAGTGTCGCGTTTCAGCAGCCTCGGTTGCATAAATTAATCCAGGAGCCCTCCTCCGATCCAGCTTTTGATTCGCCGCTTCGCCAACGTGTACACACGCGCACTCTCTCATCTTCCAGCTCTCGCCCTCTCTTACCTTCCCACGTCATTAGCCACACTCTCTTTTCTCGGTACGTACTCGGTCCCTCTCTGTGTGTATCAGGCGCACTTTGAGGGTATACTTGGTACAGCGGGACAGACGATGAAGGGGCTTCTTCGCGTACGCTCTTTTCACGGCTCGATAGCCGCGCCGCTAATTCACCCTGACGAGGCTGACGGACGCGAGGGACTCGATAAGGCGCTGCTGCAGTTAGCCTCCCTTTTTTTCTTCGAACAACGTGTAGGTGATTTGGCCGTTTATTACTTTGCGGAAAAGTTCCTACGGGATTTTATTGCGGCTCGACTTTAGAACCCGTTGTATATACCAAGGGTAAAGAGTGTATAGGTACTTGCTTGTATACGTGCACGTAAGCATTTTATTTTCACATTTCTTTACCGTTGCGGAGCTCCGAGGATCTCTAGACCATACTGTTACGAGATATTTTTTCTGCGCAACACGCGTACACGAGGGATACGGAAGATTCGCACGCTGGATGATGCTGCCGAGTTTGGACGTTGGATAAACTTTCGCGTGGAAATTTTTCCTTCGCGTCAAATTGTTTCCTCGTCGCAAAACAATGAAACGCCTCTGGATCTCAATATTAAACGTGTCTAGCTAATCACTGCAGTAAATAAGAGAAAGAAGGAAGGAGAAGAAAAAGTGAGCGGAGAAAGGATCAAGGGGTGCCGGGTCCAGCGGCAAGATAATCCGCAAGAATCGGGGGAAAATCTTTTAATTTCGCCGGTGTATTTTTGCCGGGCAAGCCGTCCATTCTCGTTTTTCTTTGCCGCTCCTGCTCCGCGCCCTCCACCCACCGAGCCTCACGTATACACATACATGTCCGTCCGGCTTGCTCCTTTTTTTCTTCCACCCTTTGTCCTCCCTTTCTTTCTTCCTTCTATTTTTTTTCCGCTCCCGTCCTCGGCTCCGTCGCTCTCCTTTTCCTATCCCGTCGCATCGCGGATCAATACGCGCCGCTTCGGTTCGCCGGTGTGTACAACAGCTATACACCCAACACGACGAAGAAAGGAAGGAAGGACGGAAGGCCAACGAGACAAGGGCGATTGTTGTTATTGTTCGATTTCTTGCGTCTTAATTACCCTCGCGGCCTTTTAACGACGTAATTACCGAATAAAAACCGGCGCCACCTTTTCTCCCCCCCAGAACTCTTCTTCTTCTTCCTTCTACATACTTTTGTCTCCACTGCAGTTCTCGTTCCGTCGCGCTTGTGTCCTCTTCTATAAACTCGCTCTGTCATGGCGGGGATCCTGTGGTGGGGTTACGAGCACCTATCCTCCGCGAGAGGGAAGGAGAGAATCGCCTGCAGCGAAAGGGGGAAAGACCGGCTACGGGTGGGTATATGCAGCGGCTGGTGCAGGAGCTGCACATGTGAGCAAGGAGGGAAGGGCAGATTTTTTAACACACACATGCGTGTAATAAGGTATAGCATAGAGAGAGAGAGAGAGAAAGAGAGGAGGAGAGAAGGACGGAATTTGCTGAAGTAGTTCGAGCAGGGCTCGTCGAGCGTCGCTACAAAGAGGACTGGCCGCGAAAGGGGATTCCCGGGTTTGCCGGCAGCTGGCAGCATCGGCAGGGAGGGCTGCGATGTGCGAGTCCCTTTAAATTTAATTGAATATCTTTGTTTTTCGCGCTATTTGTGTTATACCCTTACTGATTATTGTTCTTTTTTTCTTATCTTTTTTTTTTCAAGAAAATAGACTATACATGTGAATGATAAACCAGAGAAAAGACAGTTTGTTTTAAAATACACGCCTACGGGTACACATCCACACATTTGCTTTGGCTTTGATTTATTTACTTAAGGATCGGCTGGTGAATAATACGGCGAGGCTGAAATTGGATTTTTATATTATTCCTCGGTGAATTCATAGATTTTGCGCGCAAAGCTCTAAAAGGTCCAATTTGAAAGCCGGCGGCAGCAATCGAATAACAAAAGCTCGCGACGCGGCAAAGAGAGGGAGGGGGGCCGTGCACACGGGCAGCTGCGCGCACTCGAAATCGAATTCAATATCGACGCGCGGGACCATAATATAGGATTGACTTTGTACAGGTGCAGCGGCGCGGGTGCAAAAATCTAATTAACGGAGCGCCGCACCGTCGCTTTATACATTTTTATGACCAATTTGTAATCGAATCCTCCCTCCCGCCCCCTTTTTTTGCCGAAACTCGGTTTTATCTCTCCCCCCCTATAGGGGCTGCTGCGATTGAACGGACATCGACGGCTCGGCTACGTGTCCTCCCCCGGGGAATATAAACACCGGGCATTTGCATGTTTTCCCGATTTAATTAGTTCCGATGCGATTATTAATCGGCCTGTGCCGAAGCGCGCCGGATAAAGATGCCGTGCGGGTCGCAGCGCGATTTTTAAAAAGAGGCTCATCCAAGAGGGGGTGCACGGGCTCCGCGAGATATTTATGGCCTTCGATGAATTTCCGAGTAGGGATTTTAGCCTCGGTATTTAATTTGTTTATGGGAAATCGGCTCGCATGCTAATTCGAGCTGAATTTTCCGAAAACCAGTTCATTGTTCGCGGTCGATTTTACGAGCTCGAACTCGACGATTATTCGTGGGATACGGATGTATATGCTCCGCAAAAATCAAATATTTTTGGAGTCTCGTTGTAATAATAACTCGTTTGATTTCAAATCCAAAGCGGCGTTAAAAAATCTCGTAATTGTATACGTGTAGCGCGTCACAGCCTCGGCACGCCTGGAATGCGCTCTTTTTCACCTCCTCGGCACCACCCCCCCCTTTTTTTTTCGACTCCAAAAGAATATAATTTGGACCGCCCGTGGGCCAGCCTGCCGCCCGGACGGTTAATCATCATTTAGATACTCGCGCGCACACACACACTCGTCCTGTTGTACCCCCTGCACCGACCTTCCGCAACCTTTTAAATCTCTCCGGGCAACTGCCTCGTCTAACTCTACCGCAGAATGTAGCGATATAGCCTCCCTCGATCCTGTCGTTGCGGACATTTTTTTTTTTTTTTTTTTTTTTTTCTAGTTGAAGAAGAAATTTTAATTGCCGTACCGTATTTGGATGATAATTACAATAATTGGGGAAGCTCGTCTCGCGTGTATTTTCAAAGTAGAGTTAAAAGTTTACTTGATTTATTCGCGTTGAAAAAGTTTTATGTGTTGTAGATTGAAAAAAAACATAAAATACAAACACAAAAACAAAATAAATCAAGGCGAGCATTAAAATTCAATTCGAGGCCCATCCTGAAATGTAATGCCGGCTCCACTTGAATATCCAACGCGCGGCAGCAGAAGCAACGTGATGTACGTGCATCGCGTTAGCATATACACAGAGCGTTTTCGCTGAAATTTTCGCTGAAATTTTCGCAACCCAGAAAGCGAACAATCAATTATGCGCAGTGCCTTTGATGTATATACACACAGTAGCAAGTTGCTCAGCGGATAGCCCAAAATAGGCGAGGAGTATCGTACGATTCCTGTGGTGGTGGCCAAAAGGAAGAACATGCACACGTATAATGTATATAGGTACGTTAGAACGACTCGCGAGGTCAAAGGTTATGCGGGCGGAGTGCCAAAGGAGATCGCAAAATTTCAATGCGTCCGCACACGTGAGGTGCACGTACATCGTCACACATATGCCCGAGCCATTGTGTCCTTCTATAATTAAAGCACGAAACTCTTATCGCGGGAGTCACGATAGCCCCCGCCAACGTCACCTTTGCAATTTCTATTCGGGAGGGGGCCATTTGTATTGTGATTCGTCTTGGCCGATGCATTTCTTGGATAAATACATGTATACGCGTGTCGAGGTTCGATCTAATTTCGAGCAGCTAAGTGTCCAAAGTTTCTTCAGGACTGATGGGTAAACTTGCCCCTTGAAAAAACCGAGTCCTTTGGATTTTTGCTTAATTTTTTTTTTTTCATTCGGATACCTATAGGCTTCGGTGAACCAAACCAGAGCACAACAAACACTCGGGTAAAACTGTTTGAAACATAACACAGCGTTGGTTCTCTCGTTTCCGCTTTTACGCTATTTGGTTTGCCCGCGTGTGAATGTATACCTTACGGATGCACGTAAGCGTTCCTCGGTTGGTCCTAATCTAATCGTGGCGGTGTACACGTGACTTTACGCGGCTTTTAGCGTCTCCCGATGAATACAGGACTACTCCTGTTCTCGCGTGAATCATTGCACACGCAGGTAGCCTGGCCTGTGACACTGCTTCGTTCAAATTAAAAGCGAGCGCGTGTAGCGTGTCATCGATCATTTATTTCGTCGTGAAAAATTGAGCAACAAACGAGTAACGGCTCTCAGTTATGTTCTCGCTCCTACAATAATCATACTCCAGCAACGGAGTGACAAATACACGCGATAAATTATAAGAAGCAGCCAACAGACATGCACACAACGTATTGCACAAAAGCCAGGCCACAAAACGAAGCACCATCAGGCGGATGGATCGATAGAGCTTCTCCGAGCTCGTTCTGTCTCTCCTGTGGTATAACTATAACTGTGTATCATACCCGCGGATGTTAATGAATTTTCGCGCGAGCCACGAGCATTATTTGCCTTTTAAATTGTCGTGGTTGTGCTCCGAGTATCTTATAGTCCTGCGTACACTGCACGCAAATAAGACCAGTGGCGTGTGTCTTCCTACATACACCGAGCGAACGACAGGATAGGTATATATATATACCTACAACGCGGCACGAACAGCAGCACGTGTAAGACGAGAATATCGCATCCCCCCGCTGCTCATAATTAATTACTATATGCCACGCTCAGTGAGTCGTCCGTCTGGCCGACAGGTAGGCAGGTTTCGTGCGGCGTATCCACCACCTCTCCACCGCTGCTCTATACCCTCTTCCTCTCTCTCTCTCTCTCTTCTGCTCTCCGGTACAAACTGTATCACGTGTTCGCGTCAAAATCTCGAGTATAATCTAGAAGCGCTACGTATTACTGATTACGATCGAGCGAACACGTATATTGTATATACCTGCAGACGCGTCTTTGCGTGACTTTGGGCCCCGAAATTGCGGTATCAGTCCCCAAAGACCTTAGTCAACCCCCTTTGGACACGCAGTTCTTAATTTATTTTTATTGGAGATTTATTACGAAGAAATTGGGGCGCTAAATGTGAGAGAGAGAAAATGGATGAATACAGTGCTTGGAAAGCATCGAAAAGCTGATTATACTCCCTTGGCTTTCTCTCATACATTTCGCCGAGAATCTCTTTCAAACGACTGAATGACCATCGCATCAATTTTCATCTTGGTGTGTACGCACATAGGTAGGTCTCGCGCCCAAAGACACGATTGTTTACGGCACCCAGTCGTAAATCAAGCGGGCCTTCTTTTTTTTTTTTTTTTTTTTTTTCCACGCTCCTCGTTACACTTTTCGTCCCCTCCCACGAGCGCCCGACTCGAAAAACCGGCGCCAGCGTGAGCGCGAAACCTCACCGGAGGGAGAAAATACGCGGGAAAGATTGAGAAAAGGGAGAGGGCAGAACGGGGGGGAGGGGAGATAGCCGATCCGGGGGATTATCCGAGTCGCTCCGCGCATCCGGAATAAATTACGCGAGAGCTACGCCAGTTAACGTGGGTGGGTGTGGATATACAGTAGGGTTGCACGGGGTACGTACACCAACACCGGGAAAGAGAGATAGGGATGGGCTGGAGAGCAGGTGCAAACTTGACCTGTCAGGAAGTCGCTTACAGCTCGAGGACAAAAGCCTCCCTTGGGACTCGCGTGTGTATATACGTATGTATAGCTACTCTGCAACTCCCGGAGATGGCGGCTCCGAGACAGAGAGAGAAAGCGACTATACGGTACGTACACGAGAGATGAGGTCGACGAAGGGTGGAACGAGCCTAACTGTGAAATAACAGGGTAGGTAACGCGGGGGTGGGGGCACGCGTGTGCGTGAGTACACGGAGGAAGAGTGCCTCGTACGTCACGTTGACTCGCGAGTAGGTGGTACACGAGCCGGAGAAAAGAGGGCTGATGCTGCTTTCACTCACCCCCTCAACTCTGGTGTACCCCTCGAGCAGGGAATATAAGGGAGTTGGGGGTGGTTGGAGGAGGAGGGTTTCGTATTGATTTATTTATAGCGAGGCGCCGAAGCAGCAGCAGCCACTCTCCGCTGATGGGGTTATTGGGGAAATAAGCGTTCTGCTGCGTCGCCCACTTTGTCTATCGCCCGGCGCGCACACGAGCTCTCTCTCTCTACTCTACTCTCCTTCCACCAAAACTTTCTTTTTTCTTCTTCCATCTTCCGCCTCAGCTGCGAGGGCTGAAACTCACGGAGCTAAGATGCCGCCCGACCAAAGTGCTGAGTCCTTGGAAATTTTCTTCCCGCGCGACAGCGTTTTCTCAACGCTGCTGGCTGCTACACATATGTACGAGTAACCGTGCAAGTGGTGGTGTAATAGCTCCGGCGGATCGACCCAAGGAGAGAGAGAGAGAGAGAGAGAGAGTTCAGTTTTCCAACGTTAGTTTTTTTGATGACATAATGTAGAAAAGTGACAAATCTGCCGATGGATCCTTTCGACTGTTGAAGCCAATTGTGTACACCTCTTGGATGGTTGTATTTTCGTCACTCGACACAAACGAAAACACGCGAGAGAAGCTGCAAAAGATCATTGCGATTATACTGTTTGTGAACGAGGTAAAACTGGACCACCAGCTGTATTGTATAGCATAACTTCCTCTTGACCGTACGGTGTACAGTGGCGACAGTGGCACGAAAAAAAAAAAAAAAAAAAAAAGAAAAAAAATATACCCTCGCAAAGACGCGCGCCGAGAGAAGTAACAAAAAGATGAAAATATACTAGACGACACGCTCCGTCGTCTCCATCTTTGTCGCCCATGCATCGTCAGCACTATCGCGAGACTCTAAGTTTGGCGTTACACCACACACATACACACAGGGAGATGATACACCGAGAAGTAAAAGCATCCCGAGGCGCGTAGGAGTGAAGCTAACCCGCGTCCGTCGAATCACGTTTCAATTTATAACTGTCGTACGGGGGGGGGGGTGGTTTATGCTACGGGCGCAAAAATAAACGACGCCGGTGACGAGAAGTGGTGCCGGAACCCCGACGCGGGGCCGCGCGCCGGCGATGGTAACGTCGCCCGTCGTCATAGCTGGCCAACCGCATCTACTTCTCGTACACCTATACAACATGTCCGTCAACTTTTTAAGAACATCGGTCTTTTACAATTAATTTTCGGTCCCTTGATTGGTATACGCACGTGTGGGTGGTGTGGACACCTCAACTGAGAAATCTACATCTCCAGCCTCGTCATCGTTTGGCACGTGCATCCTCCCGTTGTCTTTGGATCGACACGCCTTAGATTACCATCTCACCTCTGCGAATAAGAGGCACAGGACGAGATATGGCCGGAGAAGAAAAGGGTGCGAGCAACCAGCGCATCTGGCATATCCCCTCTGCTGTGCGGACGGCACGAAGGGGATGTGTATACGGGCGTTGCGTGAGGAATCCTTCTTGACTATCTACATCCATGCACGGTACACGACGTGTATACAGAGATATATACACGGGAAGGAAGGGAGAGAGAGAGAGAGAGAGAGGAGAGAAATCGAAACGACTTTTAAAATTCCCACGGTAAATCAGAGTTACGGGGTTGATGGGGCCGATGCGTATGATTACACCCTGTCTCCGTGAGGCTATAAATCTCCCGGGCTCCTCTTCTCTCTCTCTCTCTCTCCGATGCTGCGTGAAAACGTCGTGTTTCAAAGCCCTGCAGGTATACGCGCAGACGACGACTGCGAGGACGACGATGCCTGTTTCGTTCTCGACCCCTTTTGCCGTTTGTCTGCGTGTGTGTGTGTGTGTGTGTGTTTTGTAACGTTGAAATACAGCCGCGAGCTCGATTGTTTGACAACACCCGAAATGATCCCCCGTCAAGGCATTGTTTATCGGGAGGCGAAGGTGTTACACAATACATGTGTATATTTACAGGCACACTCATGTAGAACGAGCATACATATGTTACACATATAGGTAATTCATTCACAAGACTTGGCTGTAAGTATACAATGTAAGAGCTGGGATTGAGCAGTTCTCGTTCGGTATTGCCTTTTAGTGCCGCGCAACCATACGTCATCCACGTATACCTACTTACAAATGGCCAGAAAGAGAGAGAGAGAGAGCTCTATTATGCAAATTACATTGTATTGCTCGCGATTCGCGATATTTTTAATGAGGGTGTGTAGCTGCACGTGTATGGATATTGCCTGATTTTTTCATCGATGCCATTATTGAAATGAGTAGAGAGAGCTATACAACCATCCGTACATCTGTACGTATACGTGTAGTTAGGGATGATGAGGGCTCGAATAGAAATATGAAATGTATAGGTGATGCACTCGCGATTAATACATGTACAAACAGAGTGGATTATTAATTCGACGTGATGTCATTTGTTGTCGAAGAAAATGCATGGTGGCAAGTTAAAAGTAACCGCGGGCATTTGCGTAACGACACGCCTCGTGGGTGTGTGTTGGGTGGATCGTTAGCCAACCGGGCCATTACCTTTATTACACGCGTACCGAGATCCGGAATCACAGTAATCATTTAATAAAAAAAAAGTAAACGCGATAACTCCTCGTCTCACCTGCGCTGTATACGGTCTTTAAAAAGTCTCCCCCGAATTGACCAGTCATTTGCTCGATACCCCGACATTAGAGCACTCGTCACACGGACCCTATATATACGCGCCACCGACCGGCCTACAAACCATTGCCATTAGTATAATTACAGTGATCCCCATGGAGAGGGAATAAAAGGGGCAAACGCTCCCTCCGTTATTCCCCGAATTGCCGTACACCGCTCCTATTTATATATACGTGTGCGTGTACGAGCACGCGACTCTCTCTCGATGCTCGCCTTTTGAGCTTTCGGCCAGCAAATTGCCGGCCCCCCTTTCCTCCGCGGCTGTACGTATAGTTGGCTCGCTCCTCCTCTGCTAATCACCCTCCGATAAACGCAGCCGGTTTTTATTGCTTAGCTGCTTCCTCATCCGCAGGACGAGGCAAAAGCGCCTGTTGGGTTTGATTTTCGTTTTCTTGGCGAGTGGGAGGGAAAATCGTCCCGGTGAGTCGGCGATAATTGATGGGTCGCGTCGAGAGGCGGGTTACTCGTCGAATCGATATTCGATGACTCTCCGTGTCGATTAGCCACGCGGAGGAGGAGGGCTATTATACCCACGAGGTGGCGGATGTAAGCTCCGGGGCGCTAATGGGGAATTAAAAACGAACCGCGCTACGTATGGTGGAAAAGTGGGGACGTATACGGTGCGACGGAAGTGTAATTTCGCGGGGGTATTTTTACGGCTGCGAGGGTGGAAGCACGGCCCGATAGGGCGCGAAATTCCGAATTCGTCGAAGAAAAGCAATTTTCTGCTTTTCGAGAATATAATTTTCGCCACGCCGGGAGGGGTGCAAGGGGATATTGCATTCCCCGAGATAAGACTCCGCTCCTTCCTCGTCGTCGTCCTTCTTTCTTCCGGGGGAGCGGAGCTCCCTCGCACGTTACACGCCATCCCGTGTGAAATTACTTCGGTGCGCGGCTTACCCTCGGCCCGTTCTACCGTGCACGGGTGCCGGGATCCTCCTCCTCCTCCTCCTCTTTCGTCTTGGAAATAAAGTAGATACCTCTCTCCCTATTTCCACATCTGGAAAATTGCTGTGCGGCATAGCTTGCCTCGTGTGTATACACCTCGAATTGGTTCTTTTTTTCCGTTTTTTTTTTTTTTTTTTGGTAATGTCAAGCTCGCTCTCGCCCGCGGTAAATCATATACACGGAACTCGCGGAATTCGTAATGTTTGCGTTACAGAAATGGGGAAGTTCAGACGGAGAATTGTACTTATTTTTGTCCCCATTGTTGGTTTTGCGTCGTAATATCGCCGGAATAAACTTACATTTGCTGCCATTGTGCGATTACTTACCGAAATACCTGCACGACATTGCGCAACAAGCGTCTAATTTCGACCAAACGTTGTACAACGTAATCTATTGCGTCTTGAATAGACATCTTGTCAGCGAAACTCGCGTCGATTCCCGAGGATGGTTAATAATACGCGGTTTGACGATGTCTAATTTAACAACGAACGCGACTGTGCGTAACGCGCTTTCGTAATCTCAACTGTAGTCCCTTGAAATTTCCGGACGAGCGTATTGTACTCGTTACAATTTTGTAATTTACGCAACTCGTTTGTACTCAGACAGAAATAATATATCCGTATCTCGCGAAAGCAAGTCCCAGGCTATTGAGTTTAAATTTAATAACGCGCGTAACAGTGTTTCAAACCGTTATGTATTTACTGTAAGAGCCACACTCGGTATACCTCTAACGTACACTTTTGACAGTTCAACCGATGCACCCTACCTATAAAGACATTTGGGGTAGAAAAACCAAAAAGTAGTTGAATAAATCATTTAAATTTTGCGAGTCAGCGAAAGCTTCGTCGTCGAGCGTTTCAGAGCTATTATCGCAAAAATGCCCAAGCTATCTCCTCGCTCTCCTCTATGTACCCCGTTCGGGACACGTACACGCTCGCTTTGGTTAACTGCCCCGAGAGAGAGAGAGGAAAAAGCACGAGCGCGTGTGATGCGATCGGCGCGGATAGCGCGTTCCTCCGGCGCGTCCGTCGCCGCACTTATCCAATTAATGTAATTGCACGATTTATTCCGCGTACTTTCTTTTCCCTGGTCTCCCCATGGCTCATCTGCCCCGGCGTTTGGTGCACGTAGTTGTGCGAGATCGCGCGCGTTGAGAGTACGAAAAAAGGGCTGCGCGAAAAAAAAGTGTAATAAGCCGGGAGAGAGAGGCTCCTCACGCGAGAGATAAAATCGCGCTGCTGACAATTAAGAACTTGATTGTTATGTTTTTTTTTTTTTTTTTACTTCATTCAACCCGTCTCTCTTCCCCCTCGTGAACGTTTTATCGAGAAAACGTGTAATTTGACGACGGGTGTGTTTCTGGTGCGAGCGATGCAAAGCGATCGGCGCCGATTTTCTTTCGATCGGCTCGCAGTAAATAATCGGCTGCAATCACGCGCCGGCTCCGAGTTTCGTTCGCTACGTTTTGATTGTTGCTTCGTTCCTTCACGTGTAATTTCAACCCCCCGGTGATAAATTGTATTCAATAATTAGATAATCTGTTTGGGCTGGCCCATCCGTAAAATTTTACAGAAAAAAAAAACCGCAGATAGCATATTACCCACTTACTTTTAAGAATCCTCTGAGATGAAAGTTTTCTTTGGTCAAAAATTAGGCTGGAAAAATACCTTAAGGACAACAACGCGTGTCGTAACAACTCGCGTTGTAGGCTTTCAAGAAGCGAGCTCAGGCTTTATTCTCTATATCTTTTTGTATCTAAAGTTCCACGCCATACGTACAATGGAGGCAGTAACTGTTTGGAGTTAACAGACGCGCTGCTTGTGCACCTTACCCGGAATTTGATTTACTGGCTCTAGCACCTTTACGATCGACCCACACAGGCACTTGCCATTAATGGAGCATGTCCCTCTGTACGAGGCCGGTGCGGTCGTGTGCCTATACGTGACCGGCCTAACCAAAGAATCTTCCCCAGTTACACGCTTCGAAACAACATTGTTTCTACATTAGAGGCATAAAAAAAAAAGTACAAGGTGGAGGCAGTAGGCGCACAGAAAGATCGGTAAATCTCTTTTTACTGCGTCTAGCGCGTGTATTACGTACAAGTGTTTTTTTAATGGATGAAAGAGAAAGACGTGAGGTGATCGATACATTTTGTAAAATCATGATCAATGCATTTTTGCTGGTTAAAGATTTTTTTCGATTCATCTGTGTCATGGTGTTGCGCGGTAGAAGACATAAATAATGGTGTTTTTTTTTGTCTTTGTTTCAGGTAAATGGTGTCAACGTCCGCGGGACTGGAATTCGCCACCAGACGCGCAAAGAGTGGCAAACGACGCACGACGGGGTGTTCTCTACTCTTCGGTTTTCCTCGGCAGTCCAGGTAACAAATAATTTTTCACTTATATTACTCATTATTGCCTGTACACAAAAATATGGATTTAGAAAATTTCACGGTACTCTGCTTCCCGAATGTCAAATTCAGTTCGATGTGTACACAGTCGTAGTCGCATAATAACAATAGGCATTGATTTTTGCTCTTACGTTGAAGCACGAATCAAACGAAAAGTGCCAAAGTTTTCCGTGCTCATTGCAAAAATCCTGAAGCATGAAAAAAGAACGAGTATCTCGCGAACGATGATAACGCTCGTAAAGTTAGTTTGCGTGCATAAGCAGCACGACTCCCCTTTTGCATCTTTATCACGGCAATCACTCTGCATCCGCGTGCATATAGCCAAACGAAACGTCACTCTGTCTGATGATGGGTGGAGCGTCCACTTGTGTGTACATGAAGATATGCGTGCGCGCATTAGCGCATACCTACGTGCATATATATAACGCGTCTCGCAAGAGAGTGCACGTTCGCGGCGTCGAACAAATATTGATACGCGAGCGTCGACCAATCGCGGAGCGCACCGCGCGCTCGTACGGGTGCGTTAATCTTGCGATTTGGTGTTGATCAGAGTTGGACTGGAGTTGTGCGTGTGTCTGTGTTTATCTCGTGTTTGCTTGATTTAGGTGCTTTGTACGTGCGAACGGGATCCGATGCTACTTCACAGATGCCTTGTTTGTTGTTAAATCAACTTGAATGTTTTTTTTTTTTTGTTTTTTTTACTGACTTTGGCAGCTATGCTCCATTGAGTACTGAATCGTTGCGGTTAAGAGTTTCCGTTCTAAAACAATGAATAACTCAAAGATCAAAGATGATAATCGAGTCGTACCTTTTTTGTATCATAAAGTTGGATTCACCAGTTTTCCGTTTGATTGACCCTTTGAAACTAAAGTTCTTCCTTTTCATGTGCAGCCCAAGTCCAAATGTCCCTCTCATCCCGAGTATCGATGCATAAACGAACAACATAAACGATAAAGAGTAAAAGAAACAAAATAGCGGGGGTACACGTACTCCCGTCTCATTTCTCTCTTTTACTCCTTTTACCACTTCTCCATCATGCGCCGCCGAGCATCAGAGATGCATCGCTCCCTCTCTTCCCGTATCTCGCGGAGGGAAAGACGAGCGTGCGCGCGCGGCAGAGCTCCGTCTCCCACATGTACTCTGGGAAAGGTTAGCTGCAAGTGAAGTAGGTATCCATGGCAACGAGCCGAGGCGGGAGTGTGACGGTAACCATGGCAGCCGGCTCCTCTCGCTCCGTCTCTCTCCCTTCCCCCCACGGTAACCTGCTTCTCTCTCTCTCTCTCTGCTCCTCTTCCATCCGCGGAATATCGCACTCTTCTTCTCTCGCGCTTGCCTTTTCTTATTCGACGCACCATCACCGATGCTCTTCTCCCCGCAGTCGGAAGGTGGGAGGTGGAGCGCGAGCGTAAGATACGAGACCCCGAAGAATATGGAGTAAAGAGGGATTCCGCGATGGTGCCACCATATCTGACTCTCCCCGACGCCTCGATCATCGTGCAAATGTTGGATGGATTTACATTTATATTCCGTCGAGGGTCCAAGAGCAGCGAGTGCCGAGGATGATGATGATGTTACTATCTTTTTTTTATGCTCTACTGACGTCACGTGGGAATCACTTGGTGTCCGGCAGACTGACCTTGCGATTCGAGGCAATCGATAAGCAAATGTGCATGCACGAGCGTGTAAACTTTTTTTTTTTTTTTTTTTTCCTTGTCATGCTGATGCTGCTCTGCCTCGATCGGGATGACTGATTAACTACGATTTTTTCATCTTGTTTCTTGTTGGTGGTCCCTGAATAGTCCCGTCTCAGGCTTCTGTACCTTATTCTGTAGCTGTTATTATTTATTTTGGTAAAGAATCACCAGCTCGTTAATGGTAATCCATACCTGTACATTTGGTCGAACCCAATCAACGGTTTCATACATTATTCATATTGGTTCGTTGGCTAAGTAACAAAAGAACAAAAACAAGAATTATTTATTTACGGTAGCTCAATAGCATTACCGATCACGCGACGTACCGTCTGGCTCCCAACCGGGTTATTTTTATGAATTTTTCATAGAGCAAAATTCTCGGATCGCAAAGTGGCCTCTCGAGCGATGGTGTGCCTACGCCGTTGTATTATTTATTTGGGGCAGGATCGAAAAATTACGAAACAATTTGCGGTCCGGCCTCGGACACGCACCGCTGCCTCCTCCCCTCGGAGCTCTGCTGAATGTTTGATACGGAAAAAAGACGAGAGGGCGCACGAGGTCGCAAAACGAATTACCCCGTGACCGCGTACAAATTCACGGAATTTTCGACGAAAACCAGAGTGACCGGGGAATATCTCGTTACCACCACGGGCGGGACTTGAGTCATGTCGCAACCGAGGGATATTAGGAAACGGTGTTCGCGTGTACCTATCTCGTTTCTCTCTTCGTGTATACGTACAGCCCCTTTGAAACTCCTGTCCCTCGCAGGATGGAAAATCCGCTGGGGTTAAAATCGCCTTAAGAGTCGCACGGCTGTATCCCCTCGCCATTCCGACTTATTAAAATCAAATGCCTGTTTCGTGTTTTTTGGCCCCGTATATCGTGGATTTTATCCACCCGGCAAGGAATCGTATTTAAATTTCCGCTATCTTTTTTTTTTTTTTTTTTTTTTTTTACGTGACTCACTTCAAAAGTTAAGAGACACCTTTTCCCAAAAGAGACAGTAGCTGGGTATATATACCATTCTCCCTTTTTTCCGCTTCATTTGTTAAATGCCAAAACCATACATGCAAATGTCCGGCAGAAAAAAGAGTCAGAAATAATCCCTTGGTCCGTTATAGCTGCTTTTCGTGAATACCTACCCTCACCCATCACGTGGAGGTCTCCACCCCCCTCACCATACCAGGCATGCACCTATATATCCATACACAGAAAAGCCAACCACCGTTTTTCCCCGTCCCCTCTCGGCAGCCACCCCCGCTCTCGGTCTCTCACTCGACATTGAGCTCTGACTTTAATGTAAGGGTTGCACAAGCCGCGTTCTCGGTTTTCGGAGCAAAGGGGGAGGTGAAAGAGTTTGCCCGTGTTTGTAACACGCACACGCGCAGATGTACGGGGATACGTGTACGAAAGAGAGAAAGAGAGTTTAAAACCCCTCGGGGCTTGAGGTCCGGGCCCGGTTAGATTTATCGGATGTTTTGGTTGGCGGCCATTGTTAGCCGCTCTCCCTCCCTTTTCTGTCTGTGCTGCTGCTCTCGCTCGTTTTCCGTGTCTTTCGCTTTTCCCTTTAAAGTGTCAGCGCTTGCTTTCAAAACAGCACCGGCCCTCTCTCTGGCCAGAGAATTATGTGGTTAGAGCTCGGAAAAAAAAAAAAAAACCCAACAGAGCGCTGGAAATAATCCGTATGCGCGTCTCCTTTTATTCCGATGCGCTTCGTCCCTCTCTCTCTCCCCGTACCTCTTCTCGCGACTCGAACATGCTTGTTATCGCCGGAGAAATTGTGCCGCGCTTCCGTATATGAATACCAGAATAAGCTGGAAAGTTTTCTCATCGCTTGTCATTCTCGAAATACCAGCCGAGGCTTATCTCTGAAAGAGCCGATTTTTATATTTTCAACCGATTCCGCGTGAAAATGAAAAAAAAAAAAAAAAATTATCGACATTTCCGTGCCAGTAGATACGGTAGATTGGCGGTCAGACGCGTTTCGCAAAACACTCGAGACGCGTACGCGGATAAACGTCTATTTATAGAAAAGTGCGGCCGAGCTATGCCGGAGTAAGACTCGATCGAGCGATGCTCTGGTGCATCAAAAGTATCCCATACAAACCAACGACCAAATTTCCACCCCCCCCCCCACGAGCAACCGGTTAGCAAAGTTGGAGCCACGTGTATGTATACCTGCGCGGGCGATCGATCAATTTCTAAAGTTTTCCATTTCGCGTCGATGGGAGGGAAGGGAGATCGAAAGACACAGAGCGGGAAAACGGAAGTTCGGCAGCGAACCGCCACCGCGACGGCCTCCACGATAGATTTATTAGCATTGTTTGGGGAAGGTCTCCCCCTCACCCTGAGAGATGTGTGTTCGTCTCGGGTTCTTCCTCCTCCTCCTGCCGCCCCTCTCGGTCAAAACCGCAAGTTTCGCGCGCCACCTCGAACTTGCGTGTATACACACACACACACACATACCTGCAGCTGCAGGAGCACACGGGACCCGAAGCGCCGAGAGTGGAGAGATACTGCTGCGGTTTCGGGCCCTGTCTCTGTCGATTCCCCGCGCGCCTTTTACCTCCCCCTCCCTCTCGGTCCCTCGTGCTGGCACTGTATCTGCGTACTTTGGGGTAAACCTGCGAGCGGTGCTTTTTGTTTTCCCCCAGTACGGAAGATCAGCGTTATTCCATTGGTTTAGTTTGTAACAAAATTACAAGTAAAAAAGGAGAAGACTCTTACATTTCTCACCCAAGTAAAACAAGGAAAAAAAAATTGAGGAGCTTTTACATTTGCAACGGATGGTTTGTTCATGAAAATTCTTATCATCGGAAAGTCGACGTGTTGAAATTTCTATTCACAAGTAGTTAGGAAAGATCAAATAATTGGACGGCTATAATGGTTCAATCGGTTAAGGAACACAAGTAACTCATGTCTGGAACATGAGTACATAATCGAGACACTGTATGGTGCTGTATCTGTCATGATGAATTAGAAACCGCGTAAGTTTATATGACTGAAAACAATGTTTATTCAAGCAATGAAATCTCATCACTATAAACTAAAGAAAAGTCCCCTGTCGTTGTTTTAAGAGAAAAAAAATAGTATAACCCCAAACGCTCGTGCATGAGAACTTTGCATCGATGCGTGTTTCGAGAGTGTGACGGGCAGCCCGAGAAAAAGCTCGACGCTGTGCAAAAGACAAACCGCACGTGGAGAATTCCTCCTCAGCCCCTCGCCTGTCGCCCGATACGCGCCAGAGGAGGTGAACACCTCTTCGATTAGCGTCGAACAACCCGACCGTGACCCCTTGCTCTCTACTCCTCTCTTTATATACATGTACAGCGTGTGTGCAACCCGTTGGACATTATACAGGCTCGCGCACTCACGCACACGGGCCCCTCTGCTCGTTTCTGGTGGCGTGCTCCA
This sequence comes from Copidosoma floridanum, assembly GCF_000648655.2. The sequence continues at coordinate 2,259,027 of NW_019379467.1, read as the reverse complement.
TCTTGCGGCACTGATTGGACGATCCATCACCGCGGGGCCTCTCTCTCTCCATCCCCGCGTCTCGCGATGCTCCTCTTCCTTTGACCGCCGCATGCGTTTTCTTTCTCCTCCTCTCTCTCGTTCCTCCTCTTCGACGACGACGGCTCTCGTGTCCATGCGAGCGGACACGCGCGCTTCTCACGCACGCGTCCTCTCCGGCACCTTTGACTCGAGTCCCTCTCACGCGCACTCGGGGATAATATTCCCTTGCTCACCCCCCCCCCCTCCCGGGATTTTTCGATGTTCCCTCGGATGCCTGCAGTCGTCCGCGATTTTATCAACGTTTGAGCGATGTCGAGGGCCAACATTGTGTCGGGAGACCCCCTCGGAATTCCGCCCGGCCGAGGGACAGTCCTTTATTTTCCCCGCCTCCGATGAGACGCTAGTTCGCTTCCTCGATCCTTGCGATTCCGCAATTATTTTGCCCCCCCCCCCCCCGAAAGTCGAGGATTACCGGCTTATCGCGGCAAAAACCTATACCGCTGCCCGTCTCCGATTCGATATCGCATTACAAGGCTCCGTTCGCCAATCCCCCCGCAAACTCGAACAGAGAGAGGTGTATTATGTGTCGTCCATGTACACGTGCATGTTAAATACAATGCGGGAGCTGAGGGAGCCGATAAGCGCGGATGTGAAACGAGAGGGACGAGGTGCAGAGATGAAGCGCGAGAAAGAAAGAGCCGGGCTACGGAGGGATATATATATATATATATTCATTAGTTCTTCGCTCGGGGACCGGGGGAGGGTGGTGGAATATAGTTCCGGAGTTCTGGCGTGCCACGGTGTGTATATACCTACGCACACGGATATGATGAGCCCCGTCGGTCGCGGAACAATGAGAACCGGCGCGCAGATTTCACCGCGAGAGAGAAAGAAAGGTATACATACATCTACATATATACATAGGCACACAATGCTTTAGTATTATATATACACACGTGGCCACAATCTTGCGTTTTATGTTTCTCTCCCTCGCTTTTTTTCCCCCTCTACTCTCCCCCTTGTACTGCACACGTTGTATATTATATACGTGGTTGGTGCACGCTTTTGCCCCGGCGTAATATTCATACGCGCTGAATATATATTAATGCGCCCTGAGGTATGCGTGTGCATGTATAGTAGGGCTCGTACGCGCGACTGGTGTCTCTATATGGGTTGTACGTGTGTATAGATAAAGAGAGACCGACTCTGCTCTCGCCCGTTCGCTTTGTCTCCTTCCGCTTCCCGCTTCTGTGCAATATTAGTGAAATGTGTCTCCGAGAGCTGTACACCTATATATACTACGTGTATCCCGCGCGCGGCTCTGATATTAAACAGCCGTCGGTGCATCTGCGTTCCGGATCCTCCATCTCTTTTTCACGGTATACACACCCTCTTTTCTATCTCTCGTCTGCGCGCGCGTTTCGAAGTGGGTATATATGTACTTACACGCAAAAAAACGCGAGAGTATACACAACCTTTTCTCGCATATGCTGTTTGTTTTACGCGCGTTTTGAATTTACAATCGCGCTCTTGTCTCCGCGTGTGTGTGCCCACACCTGGCGCGGAATAAAAGAAAGCATTCTCCGGTTCGGAGGAAATTGAAAATGGGCGACCTCCCCACCCCCCTACACGTATTACGTACCTTCCGGGGTGAATTAAATTTTTTTTTTTTGTTCCCTCTCTCTTTTTAATATACTTTTTAACTCTCCCAAAGAGAACTTTCTGCATTTACGTATGGGACAGCGATTACTCTTACACGTCGGTGTATATAACGCGGGGGTCTCTCTCTCTCTCTTTGCGCGCTGACTCCGTACAGCTCCATAGACTCGAAATTTCCACGACAAAGGGCTCTTTGTACTTGCCGTCTGAGATTTCCACTCGACTCTCCCTTACTCCCGCGCATACTACGTACAGGTACTTCCCACACATGTATCCGATGCAATATCAGCCGGGCGATATGAAATTCACACCCAGGGCGCGCGGTCCGTCACGCTGTGCGCACTTCGCTCGCTTCGTACTTTACTTAGCAGCTGTTGCCTCGAGTAATTTTCCTCGAAAGTACCGCTCTCGTACGTGACAATTTATAACGCGGCTCTTTCGCTGTATACAGCTTCGATGAAATTTCTGGATTTTTATGCCTGCGCGCATAATGGTGGACTCGATTATTTATGAGCCCCTAAAGTTAAACTCAACTACCGCAGATTTTTTCCCCCTCTGCATAGCTAAACGCGACTGCAATCATACGGCCGAGAAGCACAATGTTTTTAAATTTGCATTTTTACACGTGTAAATGTTAGCGGAACTTTCGGGGACGCTGGTATTCTCCCGAGTGCAGGTTTCTCTATTGTTCTTGGCAATAGTAATCAATTATTTCGCAAACTAGACAACGAAATTCACTTTGTCGCGCACTGCCGGGCCGCGGAAAGTTGCGAAACGTAACAGAAAGTGCCATAAAGTCCGTGGGCGCTTCCAATTTAAATTTCACTCTTTCTGGCTTTTCTAGTCTCCGCGGGGGGGCTGAGAGCGCTCTTCGATTTTTATGGGACGCACGTTTGTTTCCTCTTTTATTTTTTTTCTCTCTAACGCAGCCGCAGCTCCACGCGGCTACTGAATTGCGAAACTGTACACCAGTGCCCTCGCGATCATTGAAATGCGGCGTACTTACACGAGTAGTATATTTACGAGAGAACAAAACGAAGGAAGCATTACGCAAGTAAAAAAACAATATCAAAAAATGTGCAAATAGTAGTAGTAATAATGATACCAAGAGTCGTAAAGAACGAGGCAACCAACATCCCCGCACGCGCACGCCATTCAAATGAGAAAACCCGAGGCTCGCTTGCACATGTATAATCAATTTTACATTCAATCTCAATTTCATTTTCTCCCTCATCGGCCAATAAAAGTACAATCGAGCGCTTAAAGTAAATCTCCGATGGTACGAGGGGGGAGGGGGGAAAAAGAAAAAAGAAGAAAATAATTGCATCCGCGAGCAAAACGATTAAATCCAAGAGAAAGAGAGCGGGAGGAGGGGGTAAAGAGATATACATTCGCCCACCCCCTTTTCATCAAAAGAAAGGGAAAGGAGAGATCGCGAACGAGGCTCTCTCTCTCTCTCTCTCTCTCTGGTGATGGTGTACAAAGTGCGAAACTCGTCGTGTGTACACACGAAGGCAGGCGCGCACACACGCACGGAGAGATGGGGCAGAGGAAGGAGGAGCACGGGACAGCGGCAGCAGCAGCATTCTCTTCATTTCCAGGCTGTCACGAGCAGAAGAAGATTCTGGCTGCGTTTGACAGCTGCAGGGTCTGCAGGGCGAGGAAGGTTTGGAAACTCCGTGGAGAGAGGGTGGCTCCGCGTGACCGCCCTATATATATATATATATATTATATGCTTTTTGAGGACTCCCGTGCACGAATAGCTGTGTGTACGCGTGTGTGAATATACGCTCTCTCGGCTCTCTTTTTTCCCTCTCCACTGCTGTGGAGAAAACCACCCTGGCCACTCGACTCTCTCTCTCTGCGTAACTCCACTCTGTGTTCTCCCTTCGTTTCTGCACAATGCTCGCTTGATTTTTTTTTTCCCTTTCCCTCGTTTTGTTTTCAGGCGATTTTCCTTGGTTTTTCGGCCTGTTTTTCTTTTTTTCCTCCTGTAAGCGCTTGGCTTTGATGTCCGTTCAATTGCGTCTGGATATGTGTTTTATTTTTCACTCGCGTAGTTTTTGCAATCGACGCACGAGGGTAAATTGTTTTTCCAGGCTGGGCACGGCCGAGGGCAAAACTTTGTTATGAATTCGACCACTTTATCGCTCCGCGTTTCTTTCGCTCCGTGAAAAAGAGTACAAGTTATGTACGCGCGCGAGCAAAAAGGTAATTAATCGACGCGTTTGCGCTTTTTTCGTTCATCGACTTGCGAAACGCCCGAGAGTAGGTGTACGGGGTATTCTAAAAATACAGGCTCTCGCGAGCTGATAAGCTAATGCATGCGAGGGAGAGCCTCGTGCGCGCTATTATCTGCCACAGGGACTGTAGGCGACGATAAAACAAAGTAATTTTCAAAACAAGAGATACAAAGCGTTTGCCACGAGAGTTAAGAGTATGCAAAAATTTTCCGCTCGTAAGTATATATTTATATATAGGCTCACTTATAAAAGATCGCGCGTATACTGGTATGCATCGCCGTCGTGGCCTTCGCGATGTTGTATGCCTCGCTCGTTCGTCCGAGGCCTCTGTATATGATACTTACCTCCTTCTCCCCGTCAACTGCATGTACCGCTTGTACCTACTCTCAGAGAAGACGGCGACTGTGCACACGTGCATTGTACCTCGTATATTTATCCACGAGTGGTGCGACGCTCACTCGCACAATGTAAAGCCTCTCTCTCTTTCTCTCGTACTCAATAGGTACGTATGTGCATTTGAATACACGTATAGAGTACATGTACGCGATTACGAGGCATTTTTGTCGCGGTGCACGCGATCATTAGAGCAATTATTGTTGTGTCGGTGCACAATAAGGGGCTCCCTTCTCTTATCCTCGACAACAATGAGAGACGGCTCTTCTCGTGCATTGTATACGCGTATATATACCTACAACAGTTCAAGAGAGAAAGAGTGTGCTATATATATGCGCCGACTCGGTTTCGTTTGACATCGTTCGACGGCGCTTGTAGGTAATTGCACTCGAGGATAACGCGCCCCCACGGGCCGTGACGTAACTTGACTTTGGGTTATCGTGATGTCGGCTTACTCACTCTCGAAAATGCATGTAATTACTGTTTGCTTGGTTACAGATTTTTTCGATCGTCGTATACATGGGTTTGTTGGCGTGGGTGTGCCACGTGCGAATAGAGTTACATGCCCCAGACTCGCTCAGGACGTCTTTACATAATAATCACAACTGACATTATATTTCCGAGGGCACAACCCGAACCTTATTGTGACTCACAGGATTACGGTTTGTCACACATTGCTGTCCATAATGAAAACCTTGGAGTGTGTTTTTCTCATTTAATTCCTTCAATTCGCGAACGAGAAAAAAAGGACCCACGCTTTGCCATCCACAGCGACGAAGAACCGCGTGTCACACATGGCCTTCGGGCACATCCCTATTTTTCATCTCGAAGCTTAAAACTGCACTGCGCGACCTCGGCTGCGGCTCTCGTTTAAAAATCGCACATGGAAGGACAGCAACGGCGACAAAGGCTCGCGGTTTAATCTCCAAAGTTGTGATCTTGAGTATAAGCGCGAGCTTTGGTTTTACCAAGGGGATCATCGATCATAAACGATTTTTACTGATTTGTACATTCGTCCCAAAGGTTTCACCACTGATCGATGAGATACGGTGAAATTTTGCGAAGGATGATCGCCAATAGTGTCCGAGTCTCACAATTCTCAGGAAATTTTTGTTTTTTTGTTTTTGCTCCCAGTTCCAGAGAAGTCATTAGTTCCGAGAGTTTATCTCGACGAGTCGGCCGATTTTTTTTTCCCGATCTCTCCGCGCACTCGGAATAGCGGAGTACAGTCACGCGTGCGAACCAGATCTGATTCGACGGGCACCGCCGCTCTTATCTGTCTCCGGACTTCCATGGTTCTCGTCGCCGCGAGCGTGAGCTTCGTGATTTGAATATTTGATCATCGGCTGTACCACATAGAGTCGCGCTAGCCTTTCCCGTAACCGCAAAGCAAAATGAGCTGGGAAGGGGGGGGGGGTCGTTCAGGTAGCGGGGCCCGAAACAAATTATTACGTCGAGAGCGGCGGCACGAGAGAGTGTCCCCTTATCTGGCGGCCGGCTTGTTTCTCACTCTCCTCCCGAGCTTGTTTATTTTTTTTCTTCCTCGTCCACCACCTTCGGGAAGCAAGAGGGAGAAAGATGCTCGCGGTACCCCGTGAAATACTGCGACTTGATTTCAACACCTCCGTGCTCGTTAATTAGCGGCAACACGAGCCGCACTTTTATGCCCCTCCCTCTCCCAGTACATACTGGCCGCTTCTCCTCCTCGTTGTCGTCCACTCGAAAGCGTCTCTTCATCGTTACGAAGCGCGTGTTTACGCGCGGGGTGTATTAAAACTCGGCTCCAAAGCTCCACGAGGGTGTATATTTATGTACGCGCTCGTTGCGCGGTGCAGCCCTTTATCTCCGAGATCTCGCGGACAAAGTTCATTTTAATCATCATCTCGGGAGTGTACAATGATACCCACTGGAGCGCTACTCGCAGAAAACAAAAAAAAAAAGGGTGTTTTTATGCATAACGGAGGAAAGAAAGCAAAGTAATGTTCTTCACGGCTTACCGATAGAGCCAATTAATTCCCTTGCACGGCCAAAGGATCGCAACACTCGTGGCGAGCCGCACAAAGCGAGCAACCGGAGCAATTTTTCCAGCTCGCGGAGCTTCGGGAGGTCAATAGGGGTTTAATTGTCGGAGCCGTGCGCACCCAAGAATGGACGCCGGAAGAAAAGAAATCGTGAAGGGGGATAACTGGAAAGGGCTATTGTAGCCGCGGCGAGAGATGAGAAAAAAAGGGGGGGTCCCCAGCCCCATAGTTTTGATACATGCGGGAAGGTGGCCGAGAAGCCCAAACAGGGGGGCCGAAGTTGTAGGCAGGAGAGAACCCCATGGCACTCGACTCGAGGACTCGCACCGACAGATTGGGAGGAAAACAATGCCGGATCCGCGTGGAATGCGTCGCCCGAGTTGACGCGTGTGCTGTTGTAAGTGCGGGTACGTGTATATTTATTCCCTTTGGGCCTCCCTCGAGAGAGTGTTCGACGGCTAACAACCTCGAACTCTTCAGACCCTTGACTGTCACTTTGGTGCTATTGTATACGCACGGCTGGTTGTTTGTTTGGTTAATATTGCGCGGAAGATCTTTTTCCCCTTTTTTTTTTTTTTTTTTACTCCGAGAGGATGCAATGTAATTGATCGCTTCGACGCTCGGCCTTGGTTCATCGATCACACTTATCAATTATTCGAGTGCTCGTAATATCGCTCGGCGCGCATATTATACAGGGAGAGATATAGATACCCGATAAACGTGTGTACGCTGTTGGTGCACATGCAACGAGTGAACACGAGCGCATCAAAGATGCATCGTTAATTAGCGGAGTCTGGCTTGAAATATGTCTTGCCTCGGTGTGTATGTACGTACATATGTGTATATACACGCATCGAGCGCGTCTGGGGTAGTAACGCGCGAAGAGCAAGCATCGATATTACGTATTTATTACACTGCCAAAGGGTGCGAGAGCACTCCTCCTCCTCTTCTGTATACATTACGTACAAGCTACGGAGGAAGTGAGAAAGAGAGCTGCGCTTCCTTGTAACACGGGCGGAGGGGGGGAAAGGTGCGCTGGTAGGGGTAATCAATTTATCACTGCAGGTGCTCCGGAGCATTTACATACTCAACGGGGCTACCGTGGGCGTGCACCAACTGTATACACGTACAACCACAACCGAGTGATCTCGCAAATTACGACGGTGGCGAGTATATAAATATATCATACACATATGTATACACATAAGCTCGCATTGTTCTCCGGTGGAGTGATCTTTGGGAGAGATCGCCGGTTAAATTTTTTCCCCTTTTCTCTTTACCTCTTACACCCGGTCTTCGTCATCGCTGAGCTCGCGTATATAACGGCGCGATGGGCCGATAAGCAACTTAGAGCCAGGACGTGGAAGTTTGTCTCTTTTTTTTTTTTTTTTTTTTTTTACGTGACTCCAATATACTTGCACTGTGTTAATTAAACTTTACATTTCTAATTTTCAGTGACTAATTAATACAATGGCTCTACTCTTTTTATATCGTATACTTTTTTGTGTCTCGTGCATTCGTACTTACATATGCTTGCAGGATGATCATTAGTTTATTTCACTGCGTAAAAAAGTAATATGTTCCAGTTACGGATTTAGATAAACTTACAGTAGCAAGCAAATTAAGGGATCATACTATGCAATAGTACTTTTTGGGCCAAAAATTATCCTCTTACACAATAATTCTCTAAACGCACATCTGACACAATAAATGTTCAAGTGAAAGTTTGCAATCCCTTTAATTTATAACAATGAGAATAGCAAATTTTACGTACAAAAAGTTTGTATGATTATACTGGCACGTGAGCAGCTTACCCCCTCTGATATCTGGTACTGCAACACCCGTACATGTAACACTTTTCGATATAAAACGTCAAATGGTGATTATTAGGATAGAGTTCAACATAGTTACGTCATTCAAGTAGTTATTAATAATAAATAATATTTCGAATAATTGTTTTTCTCTGAAAGCTTTGATAATGATTATATTTCAATCAGTAATAGTGAAACAGCACTCATAAATGACTTTGTAAGGTCGAATTTCGCACCATGGACTACGTCTGTTGCTAAATAATGAAGATACACTAAGCGCACAGGAACTCAATTAAATCTCCTGTATGTGTAATCAGTAAAAATATTTTCTAATTTTTTAATGTGACATAATATATGACTTCAAACTTCGTTCAAATTTAGACAGCAAGTACATTTTTCTGGCTTTTCAACAGAAAGACAATTTTATTACAAAAGCTATAAATGATTTTGTGATAAAAGACATTTAATTTTAACAGTTCCACAAGGTGAGCATATGAAAATCTGATAAGTATCATCATTAGTGGCTTAAACAAACAAAATTATGTTCAAACTTCCTTAAAAAACTAACATATGTTGCATAATAGCAATAGTATATTTTAATATTAGTAGAATAAGATAATTATTTAATATTTTGAAATCATATCTTATTTTNTATTTTCGTTGGGCTAAAAACGCATCCACTATGTCAATTGTACTAATTGTTTTACGTACATGTGGCTTTGGCACGCGTCAACTGTTTCGTTCTGTACATACCTACGTGTCTTTTGTAAAAATCGTGCGCGAGTGTACAGGGTTGCAAACATTGCGGAGGTGCAACTGGACCGGTAGAAAATCACAAAAAGAGGCGAGCAGCCTCCCTTGAAAAAATAATGTCTTGATAAATGTACGTGGTGTAAAAATCGATAAAAACATCTGGCAAAATCCTTCGTAAATCTTTCGGCCGAGCGAAAACCTCTTTCTTCGGTTCGCAGACAGAAATCGAGCTCAGCAGGGTAAAATAAGAAGGAGAAAAAAAAAAAAAACAAAAACAAAAGAAAGAAAGAAAGAAAAAAATCAAAATAAATGGAAGAAGAGACTATACGTCGACGACGACGAGTTGGACTGGGATGAAAAATAGAAGCAGAGAAATTCCACCTTCAGAGAATTTAGATTCGCTCTCGCGCCGTGCGTTCCCATTTCAGGCTTGCGCTTTCGTTGAAAAGAAAAGAGTTGAAGCAAAGAAAGAAAGAGATGAAGAAAAAAAAAAAAAAAAAAAAAAGAGTCCTCGGTACAGCGAGGGTATAGGGTGTGTGTATAAACACGCGGTGGAGAGGCGCGAGAGGAACGGAGACAGAAAGAGAGGAGAATCAAAGTGAAGAGGGGCACATATAGCCGGAGGATAGGCGTATCCATATATATACCCACACATACACAAGCGAGATGAAGGCCGGTTTGATGGAATGCTGCCTTCGGAGAGCCCATCGGGGTCCTTCCTTTCTCCCCTCCCCCCCAACCCCGATGATTCCCTTTCTTCCTCTTGATCTTTTTTTCTTCCTCTCTTTTGATGCAGCTCTCCTCCTTGCGCTGATGTATCATATATATATATACACATATATGAGTATCGACGCGCCGTGGCTCTTGCGTTATATACACACCAGAGCGCACGCGGACGCGAAACACGTGTGCCCCGTGTAAGACACTCTCGTCCCTGCAATCTCTCTTCCCTTTGTGTAGTCTGCGAACTTTTTTCCTCCTCCCCATCTACTTATATATAAAATATTCTCTCCCGCAATGCGTAATACAACCATCATCCATCTCTGCACGATCGTTGGGCTCGATGTTTGAACAAAATCATGTTTGGTTGAAAAACAACCCTCCACTACCCCGGTTATACAAGGGCAGACGTTTAGAGTTGGGTACGTGTTACTGTGAGTCTTTTTTTTTTTTTTTTTTTTTTCAGGTAAATTATCCGAGCATCACTCGTACCTGCATATGGAATTACAGCCAGTGCGCATAATTAGATCGGAAAGCGGACTACCCGGCTAATAACACCTATGGGGCTTAAATGGTAGAACCACAGGGTCACTCGATGCGCGACATTCAAGTATACCATGCACGTGCATATGTATATACCATATATATGATTCTTCGTGCGAAAGTACAACAATAACACGGTTACAGAAGTGTATAGGTAGTGGTACCGTAGGGGGTGAGTATAGCTCCGAGGGGGGAGGGGTTGATTCGGAGAGAAAACGTGGATCGCGACGACTCGTGCGCCTCAATAAAACGAGCGTGTCACTCAACGTCGGATTGCCTCGTGCCGTTTACTCTGTTTCTACCTATACGTGCACTCGACGACGCTTCGTGGGGCTCCAACACGTGGACGACGGAAATTCGAATAAAGTGTATAAATGCACGCGAAACTGCTTTTTTTTCTCCCTTTCTTTGTTCTTCGGGTATAAACCGAACGATGCGACGTACAAAGTGTAAAGAGGCGGAAAACGGGCGACAGCTCGCATCTGGAGGCTGCTCTTCTGCAACGATGATCATTTGCGTGAGTAACTCGTGCGGAAAAAGAAAAAAAAAAAAAAAAAGACAAACAAACAGCAATCAACCCTCGGAGCTTTTCGTAAACTCATGCATTCCGCATCGGCTGGTGTACGGTACACTCGTGCCCACACGCATCGCCCCTCGGCGTACTGCAGACACGCGCGTGTGCTTCGCGATGATTCGACGCCGACGACGCGGGGGGATACAATGCGGGCCTCCTCCGGGTGAGTAATGGCGACTCATTACTCTTCGACTCGGGGATTTATCAGCGCGCGATAACGTGCTCGCACTTTTCGCACGTTCCCCGCTGACTGAGGCCCGGAGATCTGTGCCACCCTCCTACCCCAGTGGTTGTGGTGATGCCGATATAGGTGTATACCTGCCAGCTGTGTGGTTTTTTCGACACTGACTCTGATCGATCGACCGCGACGTTCTGTCTTTTTTTATTATCATCTAGGCCCTCTTTTTCCCCCTCTGAAAAACTAAAACTACCGACTCATACCGTCATCACATTGTACCTATGCAAACTAATTCTGTACGATTGATGAAAAATACACTGTACAAGTAGTACTGTGCAAGTTGGTACCTATCATTACAACGAAACTCGACAATTGTAATCTAATAACGTGAAATTAATTCGATAGAAAAACGTAGAAAGAAGTATTTGAGTTGTGCTCTATCATATCACACTAATTACTGGTACGTAGTTGTGCTTTGTTTCAAATGAAATCGGAGAATGAAGGCCGTACGGGTGTTGCTAAATTTATCGTGTTTCCATTCGATTGTTCCAGATTTATCTGACAAGCATCGCGGCGATCACGTAAGTGAGCCGAGCCGTCCCCGAAAATTAATTTCCAAATCATTTCTCTTGCCGCTCATCGTCTCATTTGCAGCATCGCCCGCTCGTTCGCAATCGATCTCCGGTCTTGACTGCAGCTCCCATGCAACCCGAACACACGTGCACCCAACTTACACGGAATCTTTATGCCCGGGCGCTAACAAGACTCCCGAAAAGAGAGAAGGGGGCCCGTGTGAATTATGGGGACCACGAATACACGCTCCCGCGTTTCCTTATGCCGCGGTGGTGCACGTATACCTAACACTAATCTCGCGAGGGGCCACGGCGAGCTGTCGCCAGTTTTCTGGCTCATTACGGGCTGCCGGCGTCCATTCCTCTTTTCCCTCCTTTCTCGCCTTTAATCTTTTCTTTTTTTTCTTCCTTTTTCCCTCCTAACTTGTATTGTGCAGCTCCCGTCCGCAAAGAGAGATCGGAGCTTTCCTCGGCGAGCTTTCTTTTTCCTCCTCGCGTCCACACACTTCGGGACGGAGTGTTTTTGATCGCCGTGGAATTTCGTTTGACGACTCGGCAATTACAATCTAGTATTTATAAGGCCACTTCGGGAGCCCGTGGGATGAGTCGCAAGCTCCGTAAAGATAATTATAGGAAGGGAGGGTCTCGTGACAGGCTTTTCTTGTTTCGTCTCCTACTCGAGCGCTTGATAAATAGCGGACATTAAGCCAAGAGAGAGAGCGGTCCCTCTGTGAGAACACATATATATGCATAGTGACTGTACGAACACCGTGTACTATATCTACGAGACACTCCGCAAGACTCGGCTGTGGTTGCTTTTGGGTGCGCTACGCGCGGAGCCATTAACCCCGAATCCGCGGCTTGGATTTTCATTATTTTTAGTTCTTCCAACATTCCGCTCCGACATACTCTGGCATTGTCTCGATAAACGCGAGCGTTATTTACGTGGATAAGTGTGTTTTGTTTTTGCACTTGCAAATTTTGTGGTGGAGTTGCGAAATTTCTCGTGCGCGCAAAACAAAATCGGGGCATTTGGCTACCTCGGCTTTCCTCTGCGGAATCTCTCACGGAGACGTCACTCGAAAATCCAAGGGACCATTTTTACGCTGAAAAGTAGAGTCGCCTAGCGGGGCCCTTCCGGTAATTCGAGCCGTCCCGTATAGCGTCGGCGTCTTAACTCACGGGGAAGAGAGAGGGAGAGACGAGCGTGTAGACACACTTACACCCAACGAAGCCGCTCTCCGGGGCGACACGTGCTCGTCACATGTCCTCGCATTTGCTTCCTATCATCTCGCCTTGCTGGGCTTTTCATCTCTCTCTCTCTCTCCTCTGCGGAGAGACGATGACGCCGGTGGGTGTATTTTTATCCTTTCCACTCCGGGCGCGACACGCTTCTCCTCGGCTGTTTTTCCGAACACCCCTTTGCTTCTAAATTTATTCCTTGTTTTCAAAACTGATTCACTTTTTTTTTTCCTACTCGCTCGTCGTCGTCTTTTCTCGTTTCTCCCGCAAAACAAAGCGTCGCGACGTTCGCTCGATGAGCCATCAAAGATTTTATTTCGATACCCTCATTACCAAAAGCCGAAATCGTCGTCAGAGCTTACTAGTAAACACCCAATAAGTGCCAGATAAATTTACACCTATTTTTCGAGACTTGCTCACTTGCTTATCTATATCTATACATAAAATATAGATGAGCGGAAATCATTGATTAACTATTAGTTTCAAGAAACCAAAACATATACGTGTCGTGTCAATCAACTGCTCGACTCGTGCGTTAACATAATCGCAACAAAGATCGGCTTTTCCATTCATTTTTTAGTCCGTGAAAATGTGTTGATGACTTGTGTAATCTCTTCCCGGAACACCTCTTTTATTATTACGATGTCTGTGCTGAGTGTCTCATTGCGCGACTACATTCCCTACGAGTATGTCAAACACAATACCGATCATCTCACCGCGGCACGCGCGTTGTATTATTAACGGACGCGTGTTTTCCTTTAAAAACTCGTTTGTACCCGAATCGCGAAAGTGCCAGCCGGAAAAGAGGGCGATAAAGATTAATTGGCCCGTAAAATCGGCACATCTCCCTCCGTGGCAATTGAAACACTAATCCGATTGCCGAATTAGGCGGCGTCGGAGGGGACTTCTCGAATCCGCTGGCGACGCGTGGATCAGTAGGTATATAGCTATACCTAGAGGAAGGCCGGAGATTGTGCTAATTAATGCCCCACCTCCCCTTACACCTACATAATATACAGTCTTCCTTCGACGATCTCGTTTCCTCTTCAAGAGGACGGCGTTGCTGATGTGGCGTGAGAGCTACTTTCTATGATAATCAACGCTTGAGAGCCTGCCTTAATTGAGGACGTTTCAACTGCTGCTCAATAAAGGGCTCATCGAAGCGCGAAGATTCAAGTTTTTCCTGAGAAATATTTTCTACTGCGTGGAAAAATTCCAAATGGAACGCGTGACGCTTTGTCCGAATGGAAAAAAAAAAAAAAAAAGAAATTTTGCAGGTCCATAGCTGGTATGTGTAGAGGTACGGTCCACGGCGGTGGGCGAGTAGGTCGGTCGAGTGCTCGTAGTCAAATAATAGGCAAAGCTTCCGCGAGCCCGAACTCGGGACAAAGCGGCAATTTATCACGCGCTGGAGTGGCGTTCCGTTTTGTTTTGCACACACACCCACGTGTATACGGTTCCAGTATACCCTTTTTCGCTTTTCATATAGCGTAGGTACGTATACCAGTCGCGGAGATATTCCCTGCGAGAGGAATAGATAGTTGCGGCCGTTTTGAAAAGTGCCCGCGAGTGTATGCAAGGGGGGGGTAGAGCGTCACAAGGGAGCGGATAGGGGTTTGGGGTCGCGAGTGTTGTGTATGAGAGCGATGCTCTGCAACCATATGTCGGTGCCGCTGCTGGTCTCCGGTCAAGGAGAGATATGACGCTCTCACGATGGGACCGTGTTTTTTTTTTTAGGGAGGAGGGGACCTGTCGCGCGTGACGATTGAGCTTTGGACTTTTTTTCTCACTCTGATTTTTTTTTTTTTTTTTTAAAGAGAGTTCTTCGAAATCATTTTTATATGGTGCCATTTGTACCTTCACCTACTCGCGTGAATCATGACACATGTTGACACTTGATTAATCCGTCGTTTTCACCCTCGTGAAATACCCAAGAAAAAAAATGACAACTCTGCAAATGAGACTGTAATTTGGTAGTCTCATAGAGAATAATATGCTGTTGATAAAGGGTTTCTCTCATACGTACTCATTGGGTATGTATTTGACACTCTGTCTCAAAACATGGCTTTTGTTCATAATGTGCAGACAAAATCATCTATTACCAAATTTAAGGTCAGTCTAAGCACATTAAACGTGTAATTGACTAGTTTCACGTGCTAAATAGTCGCACACTTCTTGCCCTGGTGAAAACGCGAGGGGCACTCCCTGGGGAGCAGTCGTGCCTAAAAAAACAGAAGCCAGAACCAACGGATCCGTCAGAGTCGAGAGGCATCGGCGCAGATTAGCATACGCGAGACGCACGTAAGAAACCGAGAGATGGTCTTCGACGAGACGAAAGGAAGAGGAAAAACAAAGTCATCCCCCGGAGAAGTTGGCTGTCCATCGAACCCCCATCGCGCGCACGTCACGATTACGCACACGTACACGTGCCCTTGACTAATTGCAATTCAAAGGCAGCGTCATCTCCGTCGTCTTTCTTATCGTCGCGTGGGTATATACCAACGCAAGAGACGATCTTTTCGCATGTACGTTGTATAGGTGTACTTGTGAGATCCACGAGTGTGTGTACGTGTATGTATTCATATGTACCCACATCGAGGTAATTGATATATATACGAGTAGCTCCGGCTGCTGCACCTATGCGATCTCTCGTTCGTTTATATATTATACTCTCGTGGGCCCAGCTCTCTCTCTCTCTCTCTCGAGCAAGGCTCTCCACCTCATCCTCCTCCGCTTCCTCTCTTCGTTCGCGTGTACCGTATGGTAGGCGGTCGGCTGCAGAACAGCAGCAGGAGCGATCGATCTGTATTCATAGGTCGTACGGCATAAAATACACTCGGCATGTCCATGAATCAGATAACTGTCAGTGCCGCTCCAAAGAGCGATGTCTCAATCGTCGAGGGCCTTAATGCTCTCCTCCTCCTCTTCTCTTTCACTTTCCTGCATACATATGTGTGTGTGTGTGTGTGTGTGTGTGTGTGTAAGAGCCTTTCGTCGTAATATGGTCATCTGCGCCCTCCTTGGGCTCGTACTTATACCTATACACAGGCTGTGTGCATGCGTATCTCGTCAATACAGATTGCAAATGCTTTGACTCTCGTAAACGACATCCTTACGAGGAGTTGTCGCTTTTTGAATGAAGCTACCGTGATATTTCAGTCGTCTGTAGATTTTTTTAGCGTTGAAATTTTATTTCTTCATTTTCTTATGAATTTTAAAGCGTCTCTTATTCTTCCACAATGTGACATGTCGGTTTTGTTACTGTGAAGTTCAAGTGACAGCCAATGACACTTGGGAAATGAGAAACAGGAGGAAACGTGTTTGATACGATGTCGATATACATACACAAAGACTTTATTCAATTTCATGACCGAGTCTTCAGTTTATTTGGAACCTGTTCCAAAATCGGATTTCCCAACAATTTTTCCACGTTTGCTCTTTAATTTTCAATTTAACCTTAAGTTATTCCACCCGAACGGTCCATACTTTTCTCGTGACACATCGTAGTCGGATCGAAATTCGAGAAACTGCGTGTTTTCCTGAAAGAATTTCCATGACAATAAACAATATAGTACCATCAAAACATCGGACAAAAGCGAGAGACCCAAAAGACGCCTGGATACATTTGTTTGGGAAAGCCGAGTCGAGAGTCGGCTATTGGTACGTAGGATATATCCCTCGGTAATCCGCATAACTTTCGTGCCTTGGAGTTTCGGATCTTCCCTCGCCTCCTCCCCTATCCGCCGGAATTAGATATTTCTGACTTGTCCGTAGCCGCGGCGTATGCGTCATCGGGATTAGGATAGTTCACTGGACTAGTCTCTTTTCACTTCTGTGCCCGACCAACTTTACCGCACCGTCGCCAAGCGAGAACTAATGGGCCAACAAAAACACTCTTGTACGAACAATTTATTAATTACTTATACGCTTCGCGCAGAGTCTTACCGATACAATCGGGGGGGGGGGGGTGGACTATCAATCTTGCCGCGAAACACCGAGTCGGCAGTATAACTCTACCGTAATCACACTTCAAAGCCCTGCAGGCTGCAGTACCGTCGTCGTCGCACGCGGTACAAACAAACCCATTAAAAGCAATTTTTCATGCCCGCGCGCCTTTTGATGTTTCGGAACAAGTGTAACAAGCCAATCGATATTTATCGCTCAACGATGCTTGCCGGTGTGTATTACAGGTAATACGTGCGTATGGGTATATATAGTGACTCGCCGATTTTTGTGTTTACACATTTTTTATTTATTTTTATTTTTATTTTTTTTTTTTTATTTCCTCCTCTCGTTTCCCCTTGTACCTGCAAGCTTGCCAC
This sequence comes from Copidosoma floridanum, assembly GCF_000648655.2. The sequence goes on along the minus strand of NW_019379467.1, from coordinate 2,241,975 downwards.
GCGAGGCTAATAACCAAAGTGTAACTAGCCACCCACGCGCTCAGCAGAGGGTTACCGATGCGTGCGTGTACACACGTGCAGCTGGCCAGCACCCCGATGCGCTAAATCATTCGCGTCGCGCGGCTCATTTGTAAGACAAACTCTCGAGAGTCGCTTCGGTGCCTTTTGCTGCACGCTTCTCGCTCTACCTATCCTCACGAATGTTGGTATTAACGTCCGCGCTTTCCTTTTCCACGCTCGTAGTTTTTTGGCACCATTTTTTGATTGGCACGATTTCGAAGGTGGAACGCATTTTTCATCTCAATAAGTGAAATCGTTGCTGCTTTCCTGATCATTTGTTCTATTGCTAAAAACAACTTTAATTCGTCAGGACGAGCAATCAAGTGTTTTATACATTTACTCAATTTGATATGCCAATTTGGATTCGTTTTAAGATTGTACAAGCATACGCGAGTTTATCATATAGAGGGGTTGTGGGAAGTGATTTCACGAATCATCTGCCTACGGATGTTATCCATAGACGCGAGTATTTTCGTTCAACGACCCAAAACTCTCGATGCGCTGTGAGCATGTTTTCACTCCCACGCACACGTACGTGCATACACAAAGTCTTGCGAGACAGAAGTGCATTTGCGTCTCGACTTTAAGTGCCACTCGCGCTCTATTCCGACGGACGGTGAGTTCCTTCTCCCGAAAGGAATGCGGACAAGCTCGGCAACCTGCTTCTGGATCCCGGACTCTTCCGTCCTGTCTGTGCGGGACGGCTTTTCTCCTCTCGCGCCTGATGAACATAGTGCGTAGTTAAAGTGATAATCTCACCTGCTGATGGCTCTCGGAAAAACAGGTGTGGAGGAACTCTACTGCGAATTACCTGCTGTCGAAATAATCTGAGAAAATTTTTTAATTGATTGTTGATTTTTCTAATTCCAATTCGTTAAATGCTATTATTGGGGTTTTTTTATTTATTTATTTATTTTTTTTTTCAAACAACTGGTCTTCATCCGTCAAACAATATGTCTCTCAACAGTTTTCTTCTATTTACTCAAAGTCAATTCCAATTTCTACCATTTTTTTTTTTTTTTTTTAAACCATTCTCCCTCCTCGCTGCTGGAAATCCTTGAGGAAATTGCATTTCGAGTAAAATATTTCCACACGGCAACGCTAACGCTCGAGCGACGGTATCGAAATTCGACAAAATTCACGAAGAAAAATTTGCCGCACCTGTACATATAGGAAACGTAGCATTTTCGTTCAGGATCCCTGCCGCGGATCGACGAAAAAAAAAGGAAGAAAAGGAGAGACGAGGAGGGTGGGAGAAGCCATCAGCTGCAGTCACCGGAAAAGCCGTGCATTTCTCTCACCTTGTCTCTCTCCCCATTATATATATATGTTTCCTTGCATGTGTATACGAGGCAACAGCTGCAGCAGCTCTCGAAATCTCGAGAATATCGCAAGCTAAGCCGAGGAAAAGGTGCCTATACTGCACGCGATCTCGCTCCCGAAGAATTGAGGACGCTCGCTCGATCTTCTCCCCCCCCTCGAGAATGTATCCGTCCGTATACTCTCGCAACTTGCACCTTTTTTAAGCAACCGATCGCGAGAAAGACTGCCGGGTGCATATTATTTCCACCCAAGGGTCTGTACAGGAAGGGGTGAGGAGGGCGTTAAGCCGCGCACCCACGGCAATACCCATAAAGCGTCCGCCCCGATTTTTTGGCCTCTCTCCCTTTCGATTTCGGCTTTTCGTTGCAAGAACGAAAGCGTGAAATACGCGCGTTGCCCGCTCGCGAAATAACGATTTCGTTTACCTCACAAAGGTCCTTTGCCGCCTCGTTCAACGTAACCCCGGTCTACTGTATCGGCCCCTGCATTGTGTGGGTATTTAAATTTTTCCACCCACCCAACCCCCCGGTAGTGCAGCTGAATCTCCCGGCCCATCGGAGGTTTTCTGTGCCGGTGGGTTTGGCAAAAGTAGAGAGATTATTTCGCAATCTCGCTTTATTCCTCGTATTTTTTGGGTGGACGCACATATACATACAGGGCCATCAGACTGTAATGAAGGTCGTAAAGTGGAGGCGTTTAATGTCACCGTGTGGTGGCGAAACGCGATTCATCGAAGGAGGTGAAGAACTTTCTCCTTGATTTTTTTTTTTTTTTTTTTTTTAAGAGTATAATATACATCTATTTCTTTTTCTTCAAATAAACACAAGCAAAACCCAAAAGATGATTATTCCATCGATGTGCGAGTTTCATCCATCAAGATCGCTTTGCGCTCGATTTACGCTTCACCCACGTACATGCAGCCACAAGCTGCAGTTCCGTCCCCCGTTCGTTCTTCCGCTGTCGTCGAGCGCATTATTCGAGGTAATAAATCCCAGGAGACGATTTTTAAATCCTCCGGAGGCAAACAAAGAATTATAACCCGCGGAGATGACGCCAAAGTCTACCGTATCTCCCCGCGGCCGATTCGTCAAGTATCCGACGCATAAATCTCGCTTCGGCTACCGTACGACAATCTCCCCGACACTACGTACATGTGGCTTCCTCCTGTATCGTTTCTCCATGCGACTCGCGGCACGCGAGGAAACGAGCGCGTTCGACGAGCTGGGAATCGGAAGGTTTATTTTCGTCGGCCACATGCTAGGTTATTTCGACACAGCGGGTACAGCGAGAGACGCCGAGACCCCAAATAGATGTTACCGCGCCTAATACACACGCTCTCTGCTATCTCTCGAAGGAAGATGTCTCGACGCTGCGCCCGGCCGAGACGAAACAACGAGTGCGCTCCTCTGCTATTCATAAATATGCGCGAGGTTACGTCTCTGGGCTGTGCCTACCTTTTTTCTCTCTCTCTCTCTCTCTCTCGAATTTACGATATTTACTCTTTTCCTTTGCGCGTTCGTGATTCTGCATCCACACGCGCGATGACGAACGGCGAGGAAGCCGACACGTGTTTTGCATAACACGCCCCGCCGCGAGGGGATACACCAGTCCCAATGAAATTATGGGTCCCTAAGCTTACGAATTGTCGCGATGTTTGGTTGAAAAAGGTTAAATTTGGCCCAAGAGTTACGTTTGGCTTTGAGTTCAAGGCTGGTGCAGTAATTCAAGGGGGTGGGACGGAGAAATTGTGCGAAGGGGTGCGAGTCTTGGTGTAATAGACTGCGCTTAAATATCTATGCTTACATCTCGTCTTTTGTCTCTCTCGTATACAAGTATATATGTAACCGTGTACGAATGAGAAAAAAGAAAAAAAAAAAAAAAAACTGATTATTCGAATGAAAAATATATTTATTCTGGTTCCAAAGAGGGAGAAAGGAAGAAAAGAGAGATCCAGAAGTCCGAGGGCGACTGCAAAACGGTGGACGCCTCGTATCTCCGGCAGAGTCTCATCTGATAGAGAGCGGAGTTATAAATGACCGAATCTCATCGCACGGTCCCGCTCGGCGAGCAGCCTCCTTCTATATCACGCCGAGGGAATCGCAAAACCGAAAGAGCGAAAAGAACCACGACTCTCCCCCCCCCGACTTCTTTCTCCTCCTTACACGTTTTCTTCGCTCATGTCCTTCACTTGAGATCCCTCTCTCTTTCTCCTCGGAGATTCATGATGACAATACCCTTCCCTCACATGCTAAGCGATCTCCCTCGCTCGAGATTAACTTTGAACTCGACGACGCGCCCGAAGAGAAAAATACCCCGAGATCGCGCCCGAGAATATTCCGATTATTCGACGATCTTTTATTATTATTATTTTTTTTTTTCCCTCCCTCTCTTTGCTTTCTCTCTCTTTTTTTTGTTCCCCATCCCAACATCCGCGTATCTCCTCACCCCCGGTTCTCCGGGATCTTCTTTTATTAAAAGCACGCGCTTCGTTCCGTGAAAAATAAACAGAATAACACGCGTGGAAAAAGTTTCCTCCTCGACTCCGTCCCAACTTTGACTCTTGTTTTGCTTCGAAATATTTTTTCCAAAAGAGCAACCGCGCTTTGAAAAACACGGAGCACAGATTGTTTTTCGACGCTACCCAATTGTAACTCCGTGTCGCGCGATGCGGGTTAATGACGTCCTCTTGTTTTTTTTTTTTTTCCCTCACCACAACGTATAGTTGGACGTAATAACTCGCTGGGGACTGGGCGGTTTTTTCCACAAGGCTATCTCGAAAATTCCCCGGAATGGTTTTTCCCCTCGAAAAAAGTTAAGGGGGTGAGCTTTCGCCGGGAGGGAGGAAAATTTAAATCGCCCTGGCACGAGTTTAGCCCGGCGCTCGCGTAACTCTTCGTTTTTATCGGAATGAGGGGAGGGGAGAGGAGAAAGAGAAAGTAGGGGAAAAAGAGGAGGTTCCCGAGGAAACTGCGCTCCTTGGACATTATAGACAAAAAGCTCTCGAAGACGGAGAGAGAGAGCAGAGCTTCGTGCTTTATCCCCTTCCCCCCGCAGCGGGTAATGGGGTTTCGGACTCCAAGTACCAACGGATAGAGCAGTCAGCCGTAATATACGCCCGACGACAAAATGGCCACGAAACGGGAAAGAAAGCCAACTCGTCTAGTCGACCGGTACGTATGTGTGTCGGTCGTAGACGCTTGAGTGTGTATGTGTATACGTCTTTCTCTCTGATTGCGGTTAATTTGCCGCTGCGGGTGAATCGGGTTAATGTAGCGTACCGAAGGATTCGCCGGGATGCGACGTCTCGATACCTAATCTTGATGACTTTTGCGTTATTATGTCGATTCGCATCGTCACGCCTGATATATGGAGGATTTCATTCTGTACCCTTTTTGGTGCTCCCTTTTTTTTTTTTTTCAATGCAGCTGCCATCTGATGCAGCAGGAGCCGTGCACCTATACTTGATTTCTCGCTGTGGCTCTTCGATGTAACTTACGTTGTCAAAATTATGAGTATTTTTATCCACAAATGGATAACATTTTTTTTAGTAACCACTGATACGAGTGAACGTCGTCCACATTCAATCGCATCACGAATAATTACAAATTAAAAAAAAATGTAAAGTTAAAGAAAGTCGAATTTTGGTCTTTTATTATTTGCTTTTGTTTAATTCCGTTAAAAATCGGGTACAAAAGGATTTTTAAGTGGCCTACCAACCAACCTATGGTTCTTATATTATTATATGAGTCGGATTCGAGGACGTTACTGTTCTTGAGCACGTTAATTGATCAGTGAGAGTACATTTCTCGAATCAGATGATCTTTTCATGCACATGTACCCAATGGCCACGATTCGGATACTTTACCAATCGTGCTACGTGCAAAGTTGACAAGTAGTAAATTTTTTGTAAACTTACACTTTATTTACTAAACGCGGTAAAAAAATTCCTTGAAAAAATTTTGTTGGTTCATATTCCAAGGTTGGCAAGAAGAACAATATTTGTCTCACGTATAGGTGCGTCAAAGTCGCCTTAATACCTCTCATTACCGGCACGGGAGCTTGCCGAGGGTCTTGGTTATAAGCTCCCCGAGCACGGCAATTAAAAAGCTAAGATTGATAAACGACGTGTAATTTATTTGATGGCTGCGCGCTTTTACCCCCAGGGAAGCAGAGTACGTGAGCTGAAAAGAAAAGAAAACCAAGGAAAAAATTTCTCTTCCCTATTTCACTGATTTATTTTTTTGCATCATATTAAAAAAAAAAAAAAAAAAAAAAATACAATACCGATCACTCGTTTGGTCGATATTGTAACGAGCAATAGTGATGAGAAAAAATAAAAAAAAGGTCCCAATTAAATTGTACAAAGGCAATCTGCATAAACTGACGCGGCATATAATTAAAAATAATTTCCCAAGCACCAAAGGGGAGCAGCTCGTTGCGGCGGTGGAGCTGAAGGAGGGGGACGGCGCAAAGTGTCCATTAACTTAACCAGAGACGCTAATGGTTATTGTTTCAGGAGACGCGAGTAACGCGAGTATCGGCAGCGGCGAGGGCACGGGCGAGGAGGACGACGACGCATCGGGTAAGAAGAACCAGAAGAAGAGGGGCATCTTTCCCAAGGTCGCGACGAACATCCTCAGGGCGTGGCTGTTTCAACACCTAACGGTAAGTAATGACCAAAAAATTTTATCAAATACACCAGTCGCACTTGTAAACGTTTACGACTAGCTCGGTGTTTCCTTCTTTCTCTCTTTTTTTTTTTTTTTCCTTTTTTTTCGCCAAAGCTATACATGAGGGGCCAATCGTAGGTGAGGCGACGATTTTCAAGTTCAAGCTGGTGTATATATAATAATATAGGCTCGTCGAAAAGAGGAACAGACCAAAAGGAAAGGGGGGCCGGTGGACGAGCCGAGAGAGAAGGATGTCGTTCGTGGAAGTCGTTTTTATACGCGACGACGACGCGCTCGTGCGTATCTCGTCTGGTCCGATGGCGACGATGTGTAAAATAAGACTAAACGAATAGGAGCGAAATGATGGACCAAAAAAAAAGAAAAAAAAGAAAGAAAAAAAAAAAAAAAGAGAGTCTTTCGTGGTGTTGTAGAAGAGTCGACGACGCGCCGATGGCTTGTTCGAAATCAGCGTTCCGCGAAGCGTCGCTCGCCCGCGATCGTCGAAAGCTGCCTGCACGTTCGTTTCTCGCTCGCTAGCACTCTGCCTCTCTCTCTCGGTCCTCGTGTGAAATTCCAGTGTTGAGTTGGGAAAAAAGTGCGATGGCAGCGCGTGAAATTGTTGCTTCTTGCTGCGGCTCTCTCGGCGCTCGCTCACGCGCTTTAATTGAACGCGTCCTCGCCTCTTTCTCTGCCCTCCATGGACACCCCGACACACTTTGACGCGTCAACAGTTTTCGCTAAGTAACGAGGATTATTGCTTTCCACCCTTTTTCTTCACCCTCCCTTCATTATTTGGAATTATTATTAAAAAAAAAAAAAAAAAATGCCTTGCAATATAAGTTTTACAGCTAATTGTAATGCAAATCATGAAGATCAACCTCGCATCTTGTCCATAAAACTCATATCTCATTCATTGCACATTGATCATTTCACTCTCACTTGTAGTTGAAAGATCCTCGTTTAACCTTGTCATTATGTCACATGAGTAAAAAAAGAGAGACAAAGGAGAAAACAGAAATAGATTTTGTTTCGGTCGTGTGCACAAAGTTAAGACGTAATCTCCAAATCTTCGAATGCTCGAGAAAAAGAAGCGTCCCCACGATCCTCGCACACCCCGGTACAGCTATTCACGAGTAATCCGAATAGTTCCTGCAACACCCATTGTCTTTTCGTTGAAGGTAGAACACGGATAGTACAAGTAAATACAAGAAAAAAGCAGCAAAGAAGAGACACTCTTGTTTGCACATACGATCATGAATCCGATGAATGAGAAAAGGAGCTGAAAGTTTGGAAAGCTATGGAAAAAAAAAAAAAAAAAAAAAAAAAATTATTCGAGAACAAACTCGGAGCAGGCGATCGGGTTACCTTTTGGCCCCAGAGGGAGGGTGATGGGGGCACGGTAATCATATTGCAGCCTCGGTTAATGCCATTAGGTACTGCCCAATCGAGGAGGGTGGCTTTGCGACTCTCCGTCTCTTTCACCCTCCCTGTCCCACTCATCTCCTATAGCTGCCGCTGCTGCCAGTATTGGATATGACGTTGGCAACGTGGTTGGCTCTTCTTGGCTTTAATGCATACATGCACCGGCTCTGGGTTAACTATCGGAGATCGATCGGTTGCGAGGGTTGAGGGTGGTGCAGAAGCGCTAGAGCACAAAGAGACAACAGCGGGGGTTACTCGGTAGCTGCGACAGTATAGCGATGGGTGGTGGTGGTAGGTAATCGAATCGCGCGCTCGGCTCGTGGAGAAAGGCATAATTCCGAAATTTGAGAATGCGGGGGGGGGGGTATATGCGGCACACACGACGCTACATTTACACCGTGACCTGACGAATCGTATCGACAGCTCGATAAATATTTTATGAGTTGTATTAGCTCGCGTGTTTGCGTATACGATGGTGTTGCACGTACGGGGGTATCGAAGCAAGCCGGATTTTTTATTAGTTTCATCCGAGCTTATTTGGGGGTAAAAAAGGTGAAACAGAAGATTAAAAACGTCTTGTAGAAGCACGATCGTAATTCCATTCCTGCGCAGCTGAGGCTTTGATGTTTGAGAAATCATCGTAAATTAAACGCGAATGTATATACATCCGGACTTTGAATTACTAATTGATTGGACAAGAGTTAGCTGCACGTATAAACAAATTAACAGCAATGTTTTATCATGTATCCGTGCAGGGGGGAGCGCGTTTTTCACAAGTCATGGTCTAATAGGTCAATTAACGAGTATATATCCAACATTATAGTTGTATCAGCAGAAAAAGAGTGCAGTCGGTGCCGGTAAAGGATGGTAATAAAAAAAAAAAAAAAAATGGAAAGAGCCGAGGAAGGAATGAGGAGGAGGGCAAGCCGGGCCGGAGAAAGGAGAGGCCCGATCGCTAGCGGACAGCTAGATATAAATTAAATTAATTTGACGGAGGTAGAATTCCCGGGCTCTCTTTTTCCCTCGACTTCTTTCTATGCTCTCTCTCTCTCGTCACTATCTCGGCGCATATTTGCTCCCCGGCCTGTCATTCCCCTCCCCGTCTCTCTGCTGCACAAGCCGGTTTGATTAAATTTTGCTCCTGTTGCGCGGATTGCCGCTGGACTGAACAAGCCGATGCAGCTGCTACGCACAGCGGCGGCCGAAACGTGCGTGTATGCAGAAATTGCGGTGCACTCGTCGCTGTAACAATAAAAAATATATATACGCGTGCGATAAATCGACGAAGCAACGCTATCGCTACGCGCCCTCGATGATGAATGATTTTTGAAAATTAAAAGTCCCCACCCCCCTTTGCTCCCGAGTTGACTTTCGGACGCGAGTTTGTTGATTTCGTTGCGAGGATATGTCCTTTTGGTGCTCCTGATTTCGTATCCTGATTGATACGAACGAGTGCACTTGTTAAAAATGCGCGAGGAATTAAATTTTTAGATTTTAGAAAAAAAAAGTACCCACACACCGAACGCGTTGCTTGTAAAGGACGACATTGTCGTCAAGGGCTTTCTACCCTCGCTTAGTTTAATTGGACAGAAGACACGTACCCATCGTGCGATAGCAGGCTTCCTTGGTATTTTGCACCTATACGCTCCTCAACTTCATCCAACCTGTTTATCTTCCTACCTCCCCCCCGACCCCTTTTTCTTACGCTACAACTCGACGGTTCTGCTGAAAATTTTCCTCCAGCAGCTGACGAGTCTAATGGAAAAGTTTAATTATTAAACAAGTTTTTCCTTGCACTTTCAACCTATCCGCTCCCCTCCTCTCTTTTCGTAAGTTTCTCATTCATTTGTCATGTCCCTCCGGCAGTGCTCATTTGACAGCTCGTGTTTATAAAACCCCGGAGGTTTCCCCGATTTGAATATTCAAGTACACCTACCCGAGAAGGCATTTGACAAGTAAATTGTTTCTCATGCAGTGTACACAACGCTAATATTGTGTATGAAGTGCGTAGCTGCATCGTCACAAAAATCGGTAGGAAAACTTTTTCCTCGGGTCCACATATACATATATATATATGTATGGGCGTGTGGGCAAAGTGAGTGCGATTCTTCACCCACTAAGTGGAAGATTCGATTTCCGGGGCGCCCGTGAAAACATAACGATCCGGGTGATTTATCCGGCACGGAATTTCGGCGATTCGCGAAATTGCCTGCGATCGCTCTCCCCGATCTGGGCGGAACGAGCAAACGGTATTATATATACACACAAACCAATGGGTGTACACACACAGAGAGGGGAGATCGAAGATTTTCCCGGTGATATTTAATCCATTTTAATTCACTCGCCGTGCCGGAGGAGGGGGGGGTCATATATTGTTGGCTTTTGGCTTGCAACTCCCGATCGCAACGTGTACACATACATTACGCATTTTCTCCGTTTGGCTTTCCGTTTTTCTTAAATCAATGGAAAACGCTCCAAGGAATTACATTTGCATCCGCCAGCGCTCGTATACACGCGGCAGATACGTATACGAGCTTGACATTTCGAAAATTGGAATTCCCGGATCGCCAGAACGGCTGAGCTCGCCGGTATAATTTAAAATCCCGGCTTTGGCTCCTCCCGCCGCGCTACGAAAAATGCTCCGTATGATACATGAATATTGCCCCGCGATGGAAATTTATTTTATATCTTTGCTGGTATCTGATCAATTTTTTTGTTTTTTCCCTCTCTTCCAGGCGATCGATCCTCCTTTCGAATGTACATTTTCGCCGCCAATAGCTTACCTACGTTTAAACACCTACACGTATAAAATGTAAATTGATTTAATTCTCGTTACGAAATAAACACCCGCACTGGTACAATGGCACATATAGTTATGTATAACAGAAATAAGGTGTTCAAAGCTCAAAAGGGGGCACGAGTAGACGTAAGAAGGAATCAGTAAGACGCGAGCTGGTACAAACACGCAACAAAGGATGAGGAACGAAACCACACCGTGAGTGGGGGGGGGGGTTGGAGTGCAAAGGTATATAATAATACAGCAGTGCGGGGTATCTCAAACAATTTGCATAGGCAATCATAGCGGCAGTTTTTTCGGTCATAAAAGAGGGAAGGAAAGCAGGTCCCGACTTTTGGCGTCTCGAGGAGAGCGTTTTATACCGCCATAACCGTATCCCGTCATGGCCTACTTAGATCCGGTATCGTTGCGGGGGTGGGACGAGCGTGGCCATGTACCGTCGACTCCCCCGTATACACGCTCCTACTGTCGAAGATAACCTACTCGAGAGGCGCCGTCGGAGAGGCCGTGCGACACGCCCGTTGTCACCCTATATCGGCCCTACGGATGACGGCCGGGGACGTTTGCATATACATCGCCCGGCAGTTTTCCACCCGAACAAATCGCCGAGGGCACTGTTTTTCCTCTCTCGCTGCTCTCGAGACCCTCCTTTTTTTCCTTTCTTCCTTCCCCATCGTGCAGGCAAAGCTCTCGGGGAATCCGCGGTGGTATTCGGAGCGTTCCACGAAGGGTAGGTGAGCAAGGGGGGGGGGTTATTTTTCTCGCTGGCGTGCGCTTTAAACGCGCGGGGATGCGAATGAAATTTCTACGAGCGGGACACCCCTACCTGCTCCTTTCTCTCCGTACCCTTCCCGAGACGTATTTGACTCACGTTCCCACGTCTTGATACAATTTTTTTTTCTTCTCTCTTTTCAAATGTCCGTAATAAAATTTGCACTTTTTCATTTTTTGCCCGAATACGTGTTTCCCTTTTTTCTCATTTTGCTTCGTAGCGGTGTGCTATACTCTCGCGAGTGATGGATAGCTGAACGGCATAACCTCTTGCTCGCATGTTCGCTTCGGGAGCTTTGAAGTACATTGTACACTGTACACGACAATCGGTCGCATCCTCGTACTCAAATACCGTAATTTCTCCTTTCATCGCGATGAATGAAAAAAAAAAAAAAACAAGCAAACTCGGAGCAGAACTTATGGGCTGCAACGCAGTTGTTAAAAAATTGACACAGCCCACCCAATAAATTATCATCGAACGAGCCGGAGAGTCCCGTTCGCGAGGGAGACGAAGCGTCGATCCCCCCAAAGAGGGTTTGAGGAAGAAAAAAAAAAAAAAAACACCTCGCGCAGATTGGCTTGCGTTAGCAGCGCGTTTTTTCGACGTGGCTTCCCTCGCGGCCATCGAGACCGGCTCGCAACAATGGTCGGCGCGCATCGACATAATTACACTCTCCTTCCTCCTCGCCAAAGCCCGCCCGGACGGAGGGCAGAGCTCGTGTGCGTGACTCGCTGCGCTGGGCATTATATTCAAATGGCGAGGCGGCGCCAGCTCACGAGTCCAAGAGGTACGGGTTATTCCCTCTTTTCTCTCGCTATCTGCCTCGGGGTTGCCGGACGGAGCTCTGGTTTAGAGAGTCACAAATGGTGTTGTTGCACAATTATTCTCTCTTTCGTGCATAAATGTATTGTCATTTCGAAAAATTGGAAAATTTCCTTGTGGCTTGTCGAGTAAATTACACAAGTACCGGGTTCATCCGGTCGGACGGAAGCTTTGACGTCCATTCGTTGGGGTAAAAAGTCAGTGTCTTCCAGGTGATTGACGTGAAAAAAACACGGACACTGTGGCTTGATGATTCCGGACAATTGTTTGCGCAACGCGACCGATTTCGCGAGATTGCGCGTAATTCCTGCATCAGACGACGCGAAAATAACTTAACAAGCCAAATCCAGCCTGGCTCTTGGGTTATTATCGGAAGGGGGGTGGACTGCAGGAGGCTTTTCATTATTTTTTCGTGCAGAAAATAATCGCGTAATCCGACGTCCGACTCCCACGCGACTCTTGCCTCTCGGAATAAAAGAGCCGCGTCCTGTCCTAAGAGGGACTCGCTCGCGAATAATTTCAAAAAGTGTACCTCCTGAAAACGATCCTGGTTATACAGCTCCGTCCTCCTCCTTCCTCAACCCTGGATTAGCCCGTTTTTCTCGTGACAGCTTGAGCCTCTGCCCTTTTTTTTTCAAATTCATCGCCATTAATCCCTCAAGCTCGCCTGCCAACGAGCATTTTATCTTGGCCCTCTTTCTTTCTGTTCTTTTCTTTTTACAATGTTCTCGGGTAATCGAAAGTTCACTTGATACCAAGGAAAAAGTTACGCATAAATTTACACGCATTTACCGCCGAAAACAGCCAAATCCACGATAATTAGTATTTATTCGTAAATAAATACACAAAGGGGGGGGAGGGAAAGAGGGGGCCAGGACACCTAATCCAGGTGGGGATTTAAAATTCCCCGTATCTCGAGGGCGCACTCGCTCGGCTACACTGAAAAAGCAAAGGTACCCGTATACACACACGGGGGGGGGGGGGGGGTGCCTCCTGTCGCACGCGTTAATTCTTCCCACCCTCGAGGACCCACACTGGGCTTAGCCACGGGCCATCCCTTGATTTACTCTCCTTCCCAAATTAACCTGCAATAACCCAAAATATACGTGTTTGCTTGTGGCAACCTTCGCTAAAAAGGAGCTCGTATCAAATGGAAACGGAGGATACTCACCTCTCGACAAATCCGAGTGAAAATTATTCACGGCTGGTCGACGATGCAGAGGAAAAGAAGAAAAAACGAGAGAGAGAGAGAGACGCTCATATTCTGGGAATCGAAATGAGTAACGTGGGCCGTCGCATTATTCCCACAGGAAGCCGTGGGCGGCGGACTCATTTCTCTTCGCTGTCAGGAACCCGTTTATGCGTCCGTAATATTCCCTTCGCTGCAGTACGTATACACGCAGTTGTCGTCGTCGGCGTTGTAGTCGCGAAGCAGGAGAAGAAGGCCAAGCAGAGCACGCGAGCGACAAAGAGTAGGCCGTTATCCTTTAAATTAATCCAATTATGCCGGCCGAGAGTATATAATATACATGTATGATACAGGTTCCCGGGACATTAGCGCCCTTACCTCGACCGGGAAAAGCCTCGCGTCCACGCGCGTATGTGTACATATACATTCAACGTAGACGACGCAGTCCATCTATATGCAAAGGCCGGCCAGCTTGGAAGCTATACACGTATAGGATTAGGTTGCAGCGATTTTGCGCACAGCGAGGCCACGATATCGTTTAGAAAATAGTGCTCGGTTTACACCCCCCCGATGGCATTCACGCGCACGCCCTTAACTAACACTTTCGGGAGGGTGATTTCGACGCTTGTGGGGCTTCTTCTTCGTGATCGCCTTGTCGTGCCCGAATAGAGTGAGTATGGACACCTCGTTTTTACAGAATCCAAAACCATACAGAGGGACAAAAGCAGTCTCGTAACTTGAAATCAAATTCCATGCATGTATATAGTATTACGGAAAAATCTCGGAAAATAACTCGGCTGGGTATACATATTTCGTAGTGTCCATCGGCCGATGCAAAACGTTGCACGTTAGCACGCGGCGTTAATGCAAAAGCCTGGTAACGCATAACCCATGCACCCACGCACATATGGACACGTATACCCATACAGCTCGGTAAACTTCGGTCAGTGCAAGAGCGCCATCGAGTATTGATGGGGTCGGGGGGGGGGGGGAGCACAACATCTCCCCCCCCGCGGTATAATGCACGTATATATGTATATACTACACACGCACGGGTTTCAAAGAGCCCCTAACGTCCGACGTCGCTTCCATCGAGATGATGGGGTATACGTACGCGCGACGGCAGTGGCGAGGGTGACTCGCGGATTATATTATTCACAATACATTAAGCACTTTCACGCAGCGGTCTATGGGAAAACTGGGGGGGTTGTTTGTGCGTGAGAGAGATAGCCCGTGCCCACTTCGATGCCGGCGTTGTCGTTTCGCGCGCCCGAGTCATCGGCAGCGGTGGGTGTATGGGGCTCGTTTGTCGGTGGAATCGGGAGCCGGAGGGTGGCTGTAGTCGTAGCCGAGGGAAGGTCGTATCGATAGTTTGGCCTCGCAAATGGCTTTTATGAAGTTTTAATGACTCGTGACGTGGCAGCTGATAATTTCAGAAGCACGAGGAAGCTGTTAGTCGCTGCTCTGTTTTCGTGATGAATTCATCCACGATGGTATAGGTACCCAACTACATTTATCTTTGCACAGTCACATCAGTCGAATGAAATGTTGAAAAATACGTTGGAATTAATAATAATTATTGTTGAAAAGTACTTCAAAAGACTTGATCGCTTCTCGAGAACTGATAAGGTGTTAATTTCAGAGAGAAAGAAGCAATGGCATATTCTTTATAAATATTAACAGTACCTTAACAAATAGAGCTCGTATCAAATAAAACTTTCAATCTGCAATGTACCTGTATTGCAAACATCGATAGCTCATTGGATCTTTTATCTGTGATATGTCGAGGAATGTCTTACAAAAGCTTCTGCCAAGCTTGTGGCCAACTCGATGAATACTTCATATCGAGGGACAGTTTGGTTCTTCAAATCCAACTGCGTCCCTATGGTATTTTTCAAATCATCCGTACATCTTTCAACCCTTGAACACACGTTTAACGGTATCCTAGGTTTTTTCTTCCTTCGTTGGTTGATTATCTGTAACGTTATCCTCTTAACTATACCCAAATACTTTGTTGGTCGTTACACTTGTACTATCATCTACAGTTCGTACGTACTCGGTAGTCGCGTTGATAATTGTTTTTTTCAACTAAAAATAATCAAGGACCGCTGCAATCAGTTTTATTATTTTTTTAATTCTGAGTCAATCCTCCGAGAAGTATACGTTTGCACGGGTACGTGTATTTGCGCGTGAAACAGCGAGACGAAATGAAAAAAAAAAAAAAAAAAAAGTGTAAAAGCAGCTGCTACCTCTGAATTGCCAATCTCGTCTCTGCGATCGATGCGTTATTAATTAATTATAAACACGCGCTCTCGCTCGCTAATTGATCGTATCGGCGAGTTACCTGTACCCGTTTTGCGTACAAGCTTGTTCGGTATAAATATGATTAAATTATGCGCGCATAAATTTTTCAACACCGTAGCTTTCGGTGTTGCAAAGTTTTGTTGACCACTTATCGGCTGTGGTATTTACGTCCGTTGTTCGCTCTCGGCTTTATTTTTGTACTGTAAAAATACACAGCGTTCGAAAGGTACACCTATATGTACGTTTGATGGGTATCGACAATTTTTTTTTTTTTTTTTTTCCGTTGAGCTACTGCAGAGCAGCGCATCGATCCTCGCGACGGAATGAAAAACGATGCCCGTACGCAAATGATTACGCTTGAATTCTCAACAACTTCATTTCCTCCCCCTAGCTCGACTCGAGTTATCTTTTTTTTCCGACTTACACGAGGATGATCCTCCCGTGAGGGAGAACAGCAACGATTAACCTCCGTTGAAAAATCCGGGGTCGCTGCACAAGAAAGATATAAGCAAAAACAATTTTCCCTCGTCCCTAAAGGAGGTAGTACGTGCCGCTGAGAATTCCCAAACAGAGCCGTATTCCGTCCGACGGAGAGACCGAGAGGTATGTGTGTATACAGTATCGGCGGAAATTTTCAATCCTCCGTAGCGAAGAGAGCAGCAACAATGTGGGCTCGTCACGGGAAGAAAGGCGTGACATCCGTGGCGAAGGGCCGATAGGTGGCTCCGCTCCGAGCACCGCTGAAAATCCGAGAGAAGAAGAAGCAAGACGAATCGGAGGCTAACGGGGGTGATTTGCACGACTACCTGGAATACCCCGATAAAAACGGCGAGTCTTTGATTTTTCGACGATTGTTTTACCACGTAAAAGAGTTGCAAAGTACCATATAACATCTCGAAGCCTTTTTTTTACTTGCTACTTTTCGTGCGTAAAATTGTTTCTCAAGCTGCGTAATTTTTTTTCTTCTTCCTTCCCACTCTCGCGTCGATCGAGACATTTTCCTCCGTACATAAATTGCAAGGTGGGGGATTTCTCATCTTTGCGTAGGTATATACACATATATATACGTAGTGCCAATAACGGCAGCAAGTTCCCTTCGCTCCCCCCATTTCACCGGGACGACCCGACCATTCTTTAATTCAGGCTGACAGGTGAACCCTCCCCTCCCTCCTCGTCTATATACCCTTTCTACGACCCCCTGCCACCTAGACCGTACGTAGCGTCCATCCCTCGGGGTAAGATAGATCCGTTCTCGGGATTTCCTACGGGATCCACCGGATCTTATATCACCAGTGGCCATCTCTCTCTGTATGTATATATATATATATAGTATTACGGAAAAATCTCGGAAAATAACTCGGCTGGGTATACATATTTCGTAGTGTCCANGTATAATATATATATATATGTATATATTTACAAGGAACACCCTATCCTTCTCTCCCTCTGGCTCTTTTTCTTATTTCTTCCCTTACCGGCTCTATTGCCTTCTGGTGCTTTACTCCTCCTCGCAAAAGGTGCTCCCTACACACGGCGGAGACTTCCGATGCGCTGATCAGACCTTATGGTCCCTGGGAACGTTTACCGGAGTGACGTACTCCCTCTCTCTGTACCTCCTTTCGGCCGTAGTGAGCTGTTTACCTCGATTTCCCCGGCATTTTCATCCCCCGCTTCACTGTCGGGCAGGGCTTTTAGGTAACGACATATGGTAGGGAGAATCAGGTGCTTTTCAAATTAAGGTTCGGAGCAAATTGCGGCGAATCGTCAAAGTAATCGATCGAGTCGAAACGGGAGTGCGTCTTCTCGAAGCGAAGCGAGAAAGAGACGAATATGCCGCGCTGAGACGCGTTATCTGGCGCCAGTCCCGATTTTCGCACGCGTTGCCGCGTGGCGCTCCGAGCTCGAGAGATGCGCGTTAATTATTTATGTAAGCTCGGATGGTCAGCTTCCCATTCATTAAGCTCTCGGTCGCCCTCGGCTCGACTACATGTGCGGGGGAATTTATTTTCGCGAATAAAGTGAGAAACGCCGACGCCACGGCCGCGAGGTCGATGCCCACGCGACACACTGACGATTCGTCGTATACGGAATTGCACTGAACTGAATAATCATGAGAGTCAAGTGGTGGACGAGCGTTAATTTTTCACGCGGGCCAATTGTCATTTTTTTTTTTTTTTTTTTTTTTTAGAACAGAGTCTTTCTTACACTCATCGTTGATGACTAATGCTCCGATGATTGCAAATTTCCATAACCTTTTATTAATCGAAGGATTGTCTATTTTTTTTCATTATTTATAAATATGCTTCCTATTTCTAAACAATTTTTAATACTAGAATAATATCTTTAATGATTGTGCAAAAAAATTGGCATCGAAAATTCATCTCTCTTATACGTATGACACAAGCTTTGCCGTAATTGCGACTTGTATGGTGTCGGTTTAGAGCACGTGAGGTGCAATATCCAGTGTTCTTGTGCTCGTCTGACTAAGCCCGCGAGTTTCGCCGGTGCATCACCCATAAATATGTGTACGTA
This sequence comes from Copidosoma floridanum, assembly GCF_000648655.2. The sequence goes on along the minus strand of NW_019379467.1, from coordinate 2,224,084 downwards.
TGGATACGGGTATCGGTGTTGGTTTCCGGTGCGGCAGTGGCCAGCACTTGTCGGCTTACAACAGAGTTTCGGGCCCCCATATATAATGTTTACACGGCCGAGCGAGCGAGCGTATATACTATATGCTACACCTATACCCCCGAACACGATCCACCTATCCTCGAGCCTGTATCCTTTTAGCCATCGTGTATACACGTACAGGAGGACACGTAAGGCAGAGGACTCGCCCGGCGAACAAGTTTTTGTAAGCCCACAACGCGGAGGAGCCAGCGTGTGTATAGGCCACATTCCACGCGCGACCGAGAGAGGCGAAGGGGAGCTCGAGGTGAGAATGACCGAGGCCGTCTTCGAGGGAGAAAACATCTGTGGAGCGCGTCGGGCTAATCAACGCCTCCTCTCGCGCCGCGTCGGGGGAGAGCTTTGCCAGCTGTAAGTGCGACCCGAATCGAAATTCCGATCCACGCGACAAATCCGAGCTTTCGTCCCCGGATGGAGTGGGAGATCCCCCTTTTTTTTTTTCTATCGGATTCCCGCAACGACCAAAGGATGATTTACAACCTGCCGACCAGCGTCCCTTGATCCTCCCTTTTTTTTTGCTCGCTGTCCTCCTTTTTTGCTGATTCCTAATTACTCGTATCAACATTCCAAAGGTGCACATGGATACGCATTATTATTGCTCAAGCTCGACGAGTCGGTGGTTTATTTTTGTCCCGATGAAGCCGATTGTTTTGCTAACAAAGTTTTCCACCCCTCTGTACCAAACGCGAGATCGTCACGTACAGATAAACTGGCAAAAATCCAAGAGTAGACAAAAATGAGGAGAAATAGCGATCGTGCGTCTCTTTTTTTTTTTTTTGACGCGTAAAACGACGTTAGCGTGTAAGAGGTAAAAACGAGCTACAGCGAGTGTGGAGGGGTGTGGGGGGAAAGAGATGAATTAAAGTCTGGAGGTACAAGCTACACAGCAACGCGTACATAGTATACAGCTGGCGAAGGTAATTGCAGCGCCACGTGACTTTCTCACACACTCGCCCCGCGTAATCATCGTCTGGGAGCGTCGGCAGCCGCCCTCTGTCCCTCCCCCCCCGCACGTTTTCCTCTTTCTCCTCCCGTGCAAGCTCTCGGGGTTATATTCCCAGTCCTCCCCGCGCGCTCACGGTAGAAACGAGCAATTTCATTACTGCTTAACGCCTGTCATAAATCTCTTTCTCTCTCTCCCTCTTCGGGAATCCTATACCTCGCTCTTTTCCACGTTGCAACCCCTTCTGTCTGTCGCTACTGCTTCTTCCTCCTCCTCATCTCTCGTCTTGGCTCTGCTGTTGTTTCTCCGTTCTTTTCCTTCCTCGCTGCCGACTGCCCTATGGGTCCTCCGACGACAAGAGCCACGGTGCGCAAGGAATGTATACAGTGTCGAATGTGCAGGTACACCGTACACACGCTGCACACTCGCAGCCGAGTTCATTCCCTTTTAAAGACCCCGAGAACGAACAGTCGGCGTAATTGAGTTTCCATTGTACGTACACCTAACTCCGTCTCCCATCTTCCCTTTTCTTTTTTCATTCTTTCTTTTTTTTTTTTTTTTTCCTTTTGTTTTACCTATGATTTATCGCCACTCTTACAAATTAATTATGAAATGTTGATCCTCCACGTGGGCCCCGTTTCGTTCATTAAATTCATTTCTGTTGTTCAATCTTGCATTTTTTTTTCTCTTCTCCCTTTGGGTCTTACCATGCTCGGGCTGTTACTACTTGCACCGTGTATAACCCGATAAAGTCGTCAAAAGGGACCTACGAGTGACTTTCAAATTAAAGCCTATACTCTTGTTGACCATTACATGAAAGGCCGAGACCATCAGAGAGAGAGAGATGAGAAGAAGAAATAGTACTGCACGTTGACACATATTATATTTAAGAAGGGAAAAAACTCACAGATCTGTGCGTCTCCACGTCTGACCGCAAGCTTCGATTTCTGGTCTTCAAAGCTCAGCTGACGGTCTACTGGACATATTTCCGGGGAATTTATCTCGGCTTATCCACGGGGGATCAGAAGACGTGTCAGGGGTTCTGTTTGTTCGTATACAGGGAGTATATTCGAGGAAAATGAAAAATTTTGGTTTTTTACCTATTTCCAAAAATGTTATTGTATAAACTCGATTAATCCGTGACTGTATTTTTGGAATCAGTTGTCGACTCTGTAGCCAAACTTGAAAAAAACTGCAGGAAATCAACCTGTATAGATGCAAGAATTTCATTGTGAGCAAGACTATATAACGCTCAATCAAACGCGATCTCCTCGATGCGAATGACGTCGATCGATCCTTTTTTATCCTACTTCTCCTCTCCTTTTTTTTTCTCCCTCCCTAATTATTCACCAGTGGAGCCTTTAATGGAGCTCGACTGGCTCGCTAGCGCGCATACATAAAACTATAATCGCGCCTATAGCTCATCCCGGACCTCGTCAAAGAAAATTATCTCCTTGAGCAAGAGAAAGACGAAACGGCAAGAAAAAAAAAGTCGAGAAGGGCCGAGAGGATCGACGCTGCGAGAAGAAAAAGTCTATTATTCGCCGCATGTATATTTTTAATAAACGGCGTCCATCAATCGAAACGCGCATGTGTGTACGGCCGCTCGCATGAATTTGCAGGTCATAAATATGCAAATCGCAACGCGCGTCCGTAAGCTGCTGCCATGCGACAATTATGCAACGATGCCCTTCGTTATGGCTCGCCTTTTTTTTTTTTTTTTTTTTTTTTTTTGCTCGCGAACGTGCAGCTTTGACTTATTTGCCGCGAGGTAGATACACGCGATGATAATTCAGCGTCTTTTCGGATCGACGAACGCGAAGCCATTGATACACTCTCGAGGGGCACCGGAGTAATTTTTCAAGTGAAAAAATAAAAAAATAAAATAAATAACCATACGCGCGTTCCACCGTTTCCCGCGCGAATATTCACCTGATATCTTTATGTCGGAGAAGTCGTGTGTGTGTACAACATGCCTCTCGCGGTCTGAAAATTAAAATAAACGCCAAGTATATACATGTAGGTACATAAGGAACGAGTATCCGCGGTATTCACGCGATTAAGGAGAAATTACGAGGGACGAGAGCGCGCTTCTACGGCCATTCAGGCATTCCTTGCTCTCGCCCCGGCAGTCTCTCGCTCGAAATCGTCCATTAGATGTAGATTTCCTTTGAGAGCCTCCCTCGGATCGATCCGGGAGATAGCACGGATCGCTCCCAGGGAGTCGAAGAAACGAGGAGTATACGTATAAAGCGTCGTTGGGTGCACTCGTCGATTCCGAAGGTGCGAGGCGAGAGCGCGTGACAATTACGGTATACGCGACTGTGAAAGGTTTATCAGAAAAGGAGCATCTGAAAGTGCAGGGGAAACAAAAGTGATGGAGAAGGGCGAGTGAAGTCTCGGCTGGACGGCTGTTAATAAATTACAAGAGTATACGTAGGTGTGTGTACGTATAATGGAACGGATACCCCGGGGCTCTTGGTACAGTGCACGCGTGTATACGTATATATATATGCAGCGAAGAAAGGAGGAGGGTGGAAGGACGGGCCTTGATTAATTATTTCAGCTCGCAACCGAATGGACCGGCGCTCGTTCTTGGAACGCAGGAGGACTCGTACCCTCTCGATATTTGACGCTCCGACAGCGCCCGTCCATTTTTTTTTCCTCTCTCTCTCTTTCGTTCTTGTCCAGCAGCTTCTGCCTCGGTTTCTCTTTCTTCTGTCCTTCCTTATTCCTTCCTCCCGGCCCCTTTGATTTCTATCTTATCTCTCGGCGTCTCCTTAGAGTCAAGTGTCGATGCGAGAGCGTTAAATCAATCCGCTGACAATGCCTTAAACGCTGTGATTAGGTTGTCGTGGTACTGCGGCCAAGCTGCCGATGCTCCCCTGATTTATCGATGCTCCCTTTTAATGGCGTTTCTCTCGGCTGCAAAACAAACACGCTCATTTTGTTTTGCTTCACTTTTGCTCCTTGTGTATGGTATTGTTTCATAAAAAGATTACACGTGCTGTTGTGCTCAACTGTACATGATGTGTAAGTTTTTTTCTTTTTCTTTTTTTTTTTCCATCGGGTGATGCCGACGAGATGGCGGTGCTCGACGGGCGCGTTGACGGCCCGGATTACGAATACTCTCGTTACCACCGACCATACAGGCCCGTGTCGTTCGAGGGCCGATACAAATCGGAGATACGTCCGTCCTACGCGCAAACGAGTGTCTCCGGAAAGTTAAAACCCACCAGGTTTTGGTTCTTCCTGCCGTTCCGAGGGCCTTTTTTCAGACGGATCCCTCTGCCCCCTCCGGGCCTTTCGATATTCATGGAAACTCGATCGAGCTTAGGATATCCCCGTGCGCTCTTCTTCGTGGCTAGCCTCCCCCTTTGCCCTTGTTTGTCTCGCTATTTCTCCTCTGATTTGTCCTTCATCCTTGTTTCTTTGGACAGCATGTATCGGTAGCGAGTATCGGTAATTCTAGAGAAGCATATACGATTACCCGTCGAGGTGTAAGCTGCATTTTCAAACGTAAACTTCTCAGACGATTCTGGAGTCAAGAGGAAAAATCGGGTTTCCACGTGTGGTGTCTCGGCATCGGCTGCGGGGAATCCGGAAAAAGATTTCCTCGGCTGCGTGGACCCACCCGAACCGCGTTGGACTGCGGGTGGCGTCGATTCTCACGGATCCTGAGGGTTTAACGTCGATTCCCCGGAGGGGCATACGGGCGAGAAGCCCGCGAGCATGACGCCTCGCCTCCCCGTGGGACATCCTCCTCCTCCTCCCAAGGAATTTATTCGTCTCGGAAGTGCGCCGTCGCGAGGAAATAAATCCCGAGTAGTCGGTGCATTATGCTCCGTTGGGGCGCCATGTGGTCACCGGCGACGGACGGGGGTATATGCAAGGAAACTTTTCGGCGAAATGTAAAATTTCAATGTTTCGACTCTCGAGGGACTGTATCTTGTAGCTTGGGCTAGGACCTCTTCGTGGACGGGCTCTGTGTAAGCGCAGGTTTTTCCAAAGTTTGACGAAAGTTAAAACAAAGATCATACCAAGGAGTATAGGCCAATTGTTTTTTTTTTACTTTTCTCACTCCCTGATGCTCCGCGATGTTTATCGCTTATACCTGAGTTGAGCTCGTCATCCATCTCGAGGATGGAAATAACCTTTTTTAAAGAGTCCTCGAAACTGGGAGCATTGTAGAGGACGTGTAGTAGGTATTTTGTGTTGCGGACACGGTTAAATAAAGATTCAGGGGAAAAAAAACGTTGGAGAAGTCCGAGGGCGAGCGAACGAGAAAGAGAAATAAGAGGCGAGTCGTAATAAAAGGGCTAAGGAAGATGAAAGGAGAGGCTATACGCGGGAATGACGAGCCGCGAGAAGGACAGAAAGAGGGAGAATCACACTCGCTCGGGGATCGTCTATACACGACCCAACGGGCTCTGCCAGCTGGCAAAAAAGTTAAATGCGAGAACGAGGAACACGTATAGGCTTCTTTAGCCCGCATAGCTGCTGATGCTCGGATCTTCACCCACCCCCTTGACTCCGAGCCGAAATCGTATACCATGCCCTGCGCATTTGCGATTTGCCAGAGGTAGTGTGAGTATAGCTTGTACACCTTTGCTCTTGTGTTTGCATCCTGCGGCAGAAAGCCGGTGCCGTTGGATCGTGGGGTGTGACGGGAAGGGCTCGTCGCATGCGGTATAAAGTACAGTGACGCATTGATACTTTGTTACCTTGCGTACTTTTTGACCTCAAAATTGTTTTTTTTTTTTTTTTTTTTTTTTCAACCTCACAGAACATCCTACATAATATAAACTGCATGCACCCTGTTAATTCATCATCGCGTCCAACGAGAGTAAAAATCGTACTCATATTTCATCGTTTTATTTGGGACAGTGTACTTTGTTGTTATAGTATACATAAAATTATACCATCGCCGTCTCAACCACTAACACTCAAGACTTATGAAACGAAGCAGTGACACTCATGCTGTCCTCAAAACATAATTTCCCTTTTAATCGCCCCCCCCCCCGCTCCTATCTTTCTCTACTATCCGAATGACAATCGATGCGTGTAAAAAGGCACCCGGTCGCAATCGCATGTCGCAAAATTCTAACTCTCGTCGTAATCTTATCGTGCGGCACCTTTCCTACCGAGGCTCACCTCCCCAGAAGGTAAAAGTATGGCCAGCAGAGGCGGTATAATGGCCAAACGAGCCGGACGAAGAAGAAGGACCAACTTTCGTGTGTACCCGTGCACCCCCGGCCCGATTTAGCTCTCTAGGCTCGCGCCCCTGCGTTTTATACGGCACGTTATAGTGCAGGGTGCCGCTACCGCTTTTATATGTATATATATATTTGTATATGTATATAGGGAGAGAGAGCGTATAGAAGAGAGGGAGTGTCGCGATAACGTCACGGTCTGACAGAGTGCCGCTGCTATCGCACCGCCACACGCCGCCAGAGAAACAAAATGGAACCTACCCACCGACCCCTCCTCCCTCGTCCCCGAGCACTGACCGACTACCTCCCCTTTCCTCTCGCTGCAATGTTTCCCTCGATCCTCTCTCTCTCTCTCCACACGCGCGCACACACCACGAGGACCGAACCGTGACTTTCAGCACCGCCACGAGGGCCGTACGTTTGGCTGGCGCGCGCGTGATGACTGCTGATCGCGGATATCGGCCGGCCAGCCGCGATAATTCGTTTTGTCGGCAATTTCTAGCCCTGCACTGCTAACCCACCCCCGTACATGTATATGTGTACCTACGTCCGTATACGTACCTACTCCAAAGCGTGTGCGAGCGTGGACTTGGAATTTGTTGATTTTATTTTTTTAAAGGGCTCTGGTTGGTCGCGAGAGTGTCTGCGTGTGTGCTTGGGGGTGGATTTTTTTTTTTTTTTTCATTGTGCTTTGGCTTTGATTGTTTTTATTTAGGTTTTTGCGTCATAGTCATCAGAACTATGAATGTGGTCCTCTATGACAAGTCGTCGAGCTGATTTGCTTTTGGCTTCGATGGTCAAAAAAACAGTTTTTTTTTTTAGAGAGTTCTAGGCAGGGGGAAAAAAATGTCACCGTAAAGCGTGTCGTGGGAAAACCATCTTATCGTACAATGTAAAGCTAAACGAAAATAACAATGAACTCCCACCCGCCCCCCAAATCAGCATCATGAGCATTTTTGCGTCCGCACTCGCGTGTAAATGCACCCAAATGCGCACAATACGTTACCCGAGCTTGAAAGCGTGCGAAATGTGCCCCCACCCCCAAAATCGCAATAAAAGCACAGGCCGCGAGAGCCCATATCTCCGGTGGCGCGCAATATTTTCAATTCGCGTGAAAACTGCAGGCCGAATAAAAGCCCAACCCCACCCCACTTGGCCTCTCGGCAGAGCCGTGCAATAAAGCGCGTGTGCGTTACTGTTTAAAACAAGAACGAACGAAATGAAAGCTTCGAAAAACCAGAAAAACAAAAAACAGAAAATGCCTGTATAGTGGTGCTTATGCGCCGTTACGTGCTTTGTATTGCCCGGACGTTGCGATAACGCCGTTGGACGCGGCCGCTCGAGGCCCTACGATGTAACGCGGCCAGCATCGTCGTCGTCCCTATACGTATGTATACCGAAGCTGAAACCACCGGTGCTGTATCAGTGGCGTGTGTTGGTGCGCATCGGCGTTCGGGAAAGTCAACGAGGTGTAGAGAAAGTTCGGGGAGGGATGATGGCGTTGTGGATCATTCACGGGGGGGTCGGTGTATGATTGCCGGCGGTGCATATATATATACACGCGCGCGCCAGCCGAGCGCACGTCCTGTAACCGCGTGGGTGCAGGCACGGTCACACGGTTGCGCGCACACGCGGACATCCGTGCACGGGATGCGCGGATCGGCTCGTTCGCCGAACGCGAAATTTTCCGGATCCCTGACCCGCGACCTTCCCCTATACACCGGCCCTCCGAAAAATCGGTACCTTTTTTTTTCTTCCTTGCCATATAACTGGTGCAACGAACAATACCGGAATGTTAACATCGGATGCGAGGAGTGTTTTACCAGGGGTGAATTTAATTAATTTATAATTTACGACGTGAAATTACTTCGGTGCGCCGAGGAGTGCTTCCATCGTTATTGTTACAAACCAAATTAATTCGTATGATTAAAAAAAAAAGAAGAAGAAGAAATACACGAAGCCTGTAAATTATGCAGTTGCGGAGGGTAGACGTGTGCATCACACGCGGAAGGAGGTAGGTAAAATAGGAGCTGTCGGCTAACGGGACGTGGAGCCGCTGTGGAAATAAAGAGGAACGAGCGCGGAGGAGAGGAGAGGCTGCGGTCCTCGACAACGGGACTCTCCTCTTCTCTGTAATTAAAACAGGAATGTTAATTACTCTTTGCGCCGTATACCTACCGAAAAGCTCGCAATATATCCGCTGTTGCACCGCCCGTCTCTCCCTCTCTCTTTTTTTTTTTTCACCTCGACCATATTTACAGAAAGCTTTCGGTGGAGTACAGTCTCGTAAAATTTTCAGCGGATCTCTGTAAAGTGCACGCGAGCTGTTTCGAACGAATGTAACGCTGTAATTTTTTTTTCTCGTTTGCTGCCACGTATGCGTTGCCTTGAATTAAAATCATGAGCTTTTTCTTTGTTTTGACGTAGTAAACAATAAATAATTGTACCAAGCGTTTTGCAATTTCAATTGTTGTTTTCAGATTAGAAATTGAACTGAAAAAGAATTATTCTACTTATCCTCGAAAGCAATTTAAAAAACGGGCACAACAAGTCCTTTTGCTCCCTTGGGTGGATGTAGAGAAAAATATTAAGTCCGGCGCGCACGCACCTATACTTCACATCGATCGTCGTCGGGGAAATCAGATCGAAAGAAAAACACAATTGCAGTTTGCCGTACGTATAAGTACATGGGTGCGCGAATACGTGCGTACACGCGTATTTAAGAGTACGTGCATGGGAGCAAAACGCAGGCCGAGTTGGCCGAGACGCGATAAGATAAAAACGCAATTGCGCGTTAGGCTCCGTTTGTGTGCATGTACTACCCGCACGCACACTACACTGTAACTATATACATATGCACTCTCCTCCTTTCCCTCGTCTTCTTTTTATACCTGTATGTATGTACGTACGGGGCACAGTTGGTCGTCGTCGTCGTTCGGCTTTAATCAGATTTTCTGCAGGCGCTCGCCGCGATATAAGCCGCCATTACTCGTCGGCTCGGCATTATTCTCTCGCGGCCTTTATTCCTCGCTCGCACGCCATTCTCATTTTTCCATATTATCGACGAATTTAGGGGGATCAGCTGCACCTCCGCATTGCGCTGCCGTTGGTGCGACGGCTGAATAAAAGAAAAGCCTCGGTCCGCCGTTGTACGCGTGAATAAACAGTGCATTTTTTTTCCTTTTTTTTTTTTTAAAGCGCTTGAAAAAATAAATGTATGGATTTTTCACGCACAACCGATCGCGAGTGAAAATATCGCAGCGAAAGGCACAATAAAATTTCCATCCCAACAAACCTTTCTTCCCCCCGGACTAACTCATGCATTTTTCATCAATTGCAGGTTAAGAAGCTGAAGAGAAAAACTATTTTCAGGAGTTTTATCGCGTCACGCGGAAATGACTGAGGTTTTGAAAAAAAAAAAAAAAAAAAAAAAGGAAACTTTACGTATCAATACGGGTTCTGATGCGAGACTATTTATGTATAGGCCGAGTTGCGAAATCTCGGGCATTAGAGGCGTAGGTATGCGAAGCACACGGTGTATATAATCGTTTCGCGTTTTGTAGTTCTCTGAATTTCAATGTCTCGCGCGCTCCGCCTTCCTGCTCGTAAAAGTACAACTTTGTCCCGTCGTTAAAAAAGTTAGTTTCGCGGCCGTTAAATACAAAGAAGTCACGCAGAGGGGGATGTAGGACGAGGGAAAAGTTGAAAAAAAAAAAAAAAAAAAAAAAAAAGAAGACCACGAAGGAGGCGGAGGAGCAGGCGTAGGCAAGGTAATCGCGTTCACGCGGCAAAGGAGAGCCCGTGCAAACCTACGTATAAGTGTATACTCATACAATGGTATATGCGCGTGAATACACACGCAGAGACAAGCCATGCACGCGTGTATGTAAGTTCGAACAGTCGTAAATGTGGGTCCGCGGGATTTGAGGGACTAAGATGATTTATAGAAGACCGGCCACCTCCTCGGGGCCACTATTCTTCCTCTTCTTTCTCTCTCTTTCCCCGAGCTCCTTTTCTTTTTTTTTCCTTCCCGCTGGATGCTCCGTATATATCTCTTTTTGCCTGACCCACTGAGTCTCCGTTCCGTCTCATTTGGCTCCGACTCTTTTATCTATCTCGTTACTTTTTTGCTCCGCTCGCAGCATCGGGAAGATCCTTTTTCCACCCAAGGCCCCCCCCCCCCCATTTAGTCACGAAGTTATTACTGTTTCGGACTGACGAATTCGTTTAAAATACTTTTGCCGTACAATGTCCCACGATAAACTCCAAGTTTTCCTGGAATGTAAATTATTCTTATTCTGTTGATGTCACTTATCGGGGTGCAATTGAACCCAACTACCCCAAATTTCTCCCAACACCCCCTTGATCCCACAGATGTAGGTAGATATAAAAAAAAAGCTTCCACCTTGCGATGGAGTCAGAGAGAGTATAGGGAAGGAGGGGGGGAGGGGTTCTGAATTCGTGCAATTTTTAAAGCGCCAGGAGCTAGAGAATCCGCATCCCGTGCAAATTGCCATGGATTGCATAGCGTAGCCCCTATACCCCCGAGTCGAGAGATCGACGCTTCCTTTCATCTTTTCCCCTCCAACCCCGCGACAGCGGCGCAAGCGACTCTCCTCCCTCCTTGATTTTTTTTTTTCTCGTATCCCCAGAGCCGAGCAAGGAATCGTGGATCCATGTAATTGCCAGCATCGGCCGAGGCCGCGGAGAGCAATTACGAACTGCGCGAGGTAAACAGCACGGGGCGATGCGCGCACTCGTATATGCATCTCTCCCCTTCTCGTTTCGAGAGACCAAGCCGGAGGATAAAATGGACGTTATGTGCCTCCTCCTCCTCCAGCTGGTCCCTGCAACGCGACTACCGAAGCTTGTAATTAAATATTCCCGTCGGGGGGTCCACTGCAGGAAGAGAGAAGGTGAGCGCGAGCACGAGTCCTTGCGCCCCACGCTCGTGCCTCCTCGCGAGCACACGACATCCTTGTACGGAACGAAAACTTGGACCTTCCGTCCTCTCGTCATCGCTATACCACGTGGCGTTGATTGTTCCTAGTCGTTTTCGTTGATTCGTAAACAACTCGCGACTATCAGAAATTTCATATACACCCCCCCGCCAGTCGCAATAACATTCTCCCCTTGTGCAGCTTGCACGTGCCACCCTGTACGCCATATCCCTAATAAATTTGGTGGCGTTCTCCAAATTAACGTCTCGTCGTCAAGCAACGGTACAGCAGGCAGTGGTGTAAATTCCCAACCCTCGAGCCGTTGACGGTAGATTGCACCGGTGACCTGCACACGGGTCTATGTATACACTATGGTAAAAGGAAAAGAGCCGGCCATGCTTGCCGGTTGGCCAATGGCATGCCCGACACCTGCTACCTCTTCTCCCCAAGTCGCTCGAGGTATACACAATACACGTACATTTTCCGTGTGTGTGTGCGTTGTGGCGAGTTTAACCCCTTTAGCGTGGGCGTGCGCGTTTTCGACTCGAGGGTCTCGATGGTGTCGCCCGACGATCGTGTTTCTTGGTATTCCTTTGCGAAGGATGGCGTTTCGAAAATTTTTCAATCAACTCGCGGTCGATGATAGAAACGTGGAGGAGGAAGCAGCTCAATTAAAAACGTCCGTGGCGACGGTGGCTGTAAATTTGAGGGCGTTTGTTTACCCCCGCGTCCTGCGGGACATAAAACTTCACGCCGCGATATCTTTTCTCTAGCTGGCTCCGTTTGTTACGAAGTAGAGACGTGGCCTCGATAAATCCTGCGAAGCGAAAAAAGAAAGGGTCAGAAAAAGGCCAAGGTGGAAGAAGGGGGGGGGGCAGCACCACCCCGAGCAACGAGACGAGCCGAGGTAGAAGAAGAGGAAGAGGAGCGTGGCGGAAGAAAAAAAAAAAAAAAAAAAAAGGCGCAACGAGGGGGTATACATGCGGCGCACACCAGTTAAAATCTTCATTGCAGAGTCGGCCATTCTTCTCGCCGCTCTCAATGGTTAACCTTCCCTATCTCCTTCTTCCCTCGTTGGCTTCGCGCGCGAGAGATGGTCTCTTCTTCGTTCGTTATACCACCTAAGGGCAGCGATGCGTGCACACCACGTGAAGGTCGAGGAGCCATCTCTTTTCTCCTCTCGTTTTGCTCGCCCGTGCCTCGAGTGCGTTCCTCCGCGAGAGGGAAAGAGAAGCGTCGGCGTGACGCGCGCGAGCAAGAAACGCTGTACTCGAGAGTCTCGGGCGCATGAAACTGCACGTAATAAAAGTGCCGCGCGAGCGCTCGAGTATAAGTACGTGGACGATAATAGCGAGGCCGGTAAGCTGCTCTCTCTCTCTCTCTTCGCTTCGTTCGTATATATATATAATGCACACCTCTCGCGGGCCGTGTGTATACCTGCTCGCGAATTTCCCACGTTGCGCGCGATTGCTTCGGTTAATTTTGCCGAGCTGCTCCGCTGGCTCCTTATTTTTTTTTTTCGCTCAGTCGATCGAACGAGCGAGTTGTCGATTCGTAAGATCCGAGGGAACAAAAATATACTAGGGAACTATGCATGAGTCTACATATTATGATGCATACACTCTCATTTTTGTTGTTGGACACAAATGTTAAAAAAACACCGAGTCTTTGAAGAGCGTATAAACGATACGACACGGCAAACAGTGATTATTTGCATTGTTTGAAAAAAAAAAAAACAAAAAAAACAGAGACATGTACTTCTTTGTGGGTGCCGCCCGATAAAGCATTAACGGGGCAATTATGCCATGGTAGCAAGCAATAGGGCATTCATTGAAATCTTCACGCTCGTCATCCATACAGCGTATATATAAGGTATAGGTACTCTTTCGCAGATGCGCGCAACAGCTCTATTCAATGTCTCCGGAGGTAATGAAAATTCTTCATTTCTTTTTTCTCGTAGCCTCCCCACCTCGCTTCGTTACGTTGTTTCTCGTCTATATACTCGCTGCGTCGCAATGCCTCTTTTTCTCCGGAGCGTTAGCTTTACCGTCCGCCATAATAACCCCGAGACAGAGAATGAGAGAAGGAGCGCAACATTTTTGTTTGGTCTCGTTTCATTGCCGTGGCCTATGGGCAGCCCGGGCACGCTCTGTTATTAGCGTCCGCAGCTCGACGTTGTACTGCCGGGCCTATATGCGGATCTCTTTCTTGCTATCTCTCCTCCCTCCCGTTCTTTTGCGAGCCGGAGACGAGCTGGGCAACGCGAGAAGAGGGATTGGCCAAAGGAGGCTCTCTCTCTCTCTCTCTCTCTCCTCGTGATCCGTGCAAAGGGAACGCGCCATACTACACATCTCGATGGAGAACGATCTTTTATCAAAGAGTTCCCAAAGAATTTCTCCAACTTTTATAATATCTTTATTTGTTAGAGCTCGATTAGGCAGTTTTACTTCGAACTTTTTTTTTTTTTTTTTTTTTTTTTTTCATCCCCCTCTATTTTCTGATTCGCAGGATCTCATGGATTTTATGCCAAATGCCAAAGTTTTCTCCCCCACCGTACCTGCTCTGTGGTAATTCTTATGTATCATTTACGCTCCCCTTCACCATCGGTCGAGTACGTTTTCCTACTTGAACATTTTTTTTGTTGTTTTTTTTTGAGTTTTGATGTTTTACACCAACCCTTGCATTAATCGGGGGCCAAGAACAATGTATCGCGTCCTTCTCAACGCTTAAATGTCAAGAGCCGATCGAGCGCGTGAAAAGGATGTCGAGGCTTTAAAGACACTTGATACGTGCAACCAAGAAGGAGTTACGGTCACTGCCGGGGAGGTGGAGGGACTGCATCGTTGGTGTGATCGATGCCTCTGACCGATCATTCGTCTCGATTAGCCATTGTCGATACAAATCGTGTTTTGTATCAATCGTTTGCACACCGCCTCGAACCGACCAAAAGACCTTCGGTTAATTTGCACACCGAGTGAAAAAAGCCAGTGGTTCAAAGAATAATTGTTATACGATGTAATTTCTCACCGCTCGTCCATCCACTGCATACCATGGGTATATAATATACTTAGCACCGGTGCCAAACTAGTTATATATATCCTGTGCTACCCCCGATGGTCGAATAAGGCACACATCGGAGAGAGAACTGTCACACGTATATGACGCGTGCAGGTAATTGCAGTACAGTTGTCTTCGTGGTCGTAGAGTCGGGGTGGCTGGGGCAGCCGCGACGACTGTGCCGCACGACCGGTTGCCACGCTCTTGGGGTCGTTGCGCGTGATAGCGGCTTACACACACGATGGGGCCTCCCCGGACACACGCAACAACGCGAGATTGGCGAAGGGCGTTTCCCCCGCGCAACTAATCAAATTCACGTGCGTGCACACACCTTCGCAACGTGCGCCCGGCGGAAGGACTCTACTGCCGTCGCTGCAGCTGATGAAATTATGGGAGCGCCGCCTGGCTCGGTCCGTCTCCCGCTCTCTTGACTTTGGTTAGCTGTACGTGCCGGTGTCGGAGGATGCGCTGGAGGGTGAGTCCAGCGTGGGGGTGGCTCGTGATGACGATGATGACGAAAGAAAGTGAGACAGCTAAGCCCACGTGGCAGAGGCGAGGGCTGCGTTGTAATGCGACGTCGGATGTTAGTCTTTCACTTTGGTAACAAACCCCTAATGTATATACCTTAATACCACAATCATATGTCACCCATGAACATTGCTCGCATCGTTAATCCTTGACCTACAGCAACATCCGATCCATACAGTAGCAAATAGAGATTCGGCCGAGATGCGCGTCTTCCTCCTCCTCGATCGATAGTTGGTAGATTTCGAGGACTATCAGCTCGGCACGCCGCGAAAGACTCCATGCAATACACGTACCAGAGGCATGTACATACGTATCAACGGTACAGGTATACACAGGTGCTCGATCGGATCGGCAGAGAGTTGGGGGTGTACGTATATAGATCCGAGGCTTGTTCCGCCAGGACGCGCCGATGCACATAATGGACAGTGGTCGGGGGGGGGGGGGGGGACCGTGCGGTGCACTTGCCGCGGGAGCCAATTATTCTATACGCCGCTCGCTCGCTACGTGCCGCCACTATCTTGCCTCCGCGTCATCGTCCCTCTACGCGTGTGTAGGTGTCCTTACGTACATGTACACACGTACAAGTTGTACGCGGGAGGACACGAGGGGGTAAGCGCCGCACTCGCCGAGAAGGACGAGGAAGAAAACGACGACTACTTATGCGGTCAGGCTGGCGAGGATCCGAGCGCAGTGGTATCGTACAAGCGAGAGACGGAGAAAAAGAGCCAGGGCATATAATATATATAGGTATACCTCGTATACCTCGTTTCTGGCTCTCTGGCTTATAATGTATATACCCTCTTTCTTTTGTTCCGACGCTGCATACGATATTCCAGACTTCCGTTCCTATAGGCAGAGTAAAATTACAATTTTTCAAAAAACAAGTTATGCTTTGTTGTTTAACGTCAAAAAAACAATACAATTTGTTGCCCCCCGTGTTGTTTGTACGATACACCCGTTCTACGAGGCTGACCGCATAAATGAATTTAAATTAAAGTTCATCAATAATCAATAACGTTGCACGCCCGCCCCGTTAATGTATGGGTTCGACTCGGTATTTGCGCGTGTGTATAAATAACCGAGAGATAATAAAGTAAATTGTGTAGATGTGGGTGCGCGGCGTTGCAGTGCACGGTATCGGGCCGCTGTTTGCATCAATAACAAAAAGTTGTTACTCTGGCAGTAGAATTGAAATCGAATTTGGGACGCGAGAGGCTCTTTGGACAATAAAATCACTGAATTATTCGCTCGCCCGATTTCCGCACGAGTGTTGCTCGGAAGCGCGTATCACTCTAAAATAATCCAAATTTAGGAACAACGCGGAAATTATTCGATCGGCGCGTTTCGTGTAAAATTTGCATTTGTTTCGAATGAGTTGGCAGGAGAGCGCCTGGGTATGGACGTATTAATTCGAAATGCGCCAAAATATACGTGCACGGTATGGATGATTTTAAAAATTTATTTGCGGGCGCGATTTCCCGTCCGGCGGAATAAATTCATTTTCCACTGCGATACGCTGCTACCGTTGCATTTGCACTATAAATATCACGTACGCGACTCCATTTACTTTTTTATTCGACACTGCATGTAATTTTAAAAATTTATCGAACCAAGCCCCTTTATGGTATACCTCCATTCGTCCAAAGTCTGGAAACCCATCGTCCATGCTAAGAAGGTACGTCAACCGGCACATTTCAATGCCAAAAGCTGATTGTCAACCCTTAACCATATACGTATCGACGCCTCGGCGTAACAAATATAAAAAATTGCCCAAGTTGCCAGCGCGGATGCCGGGCAAGGCATTGACGTATAAGGGGTTCTGGATCCCCGCACGTCCAATACGTTTCTCCTCGACTAGTTTTTCAAAAATGCATGGCCCGTAATCGCCCCGATGCGTCCTGCGGCCGGGGTGAACTCGACCCCGCCATACACTCCCACGGGAGGCCGCGGAACTCTCGCGCCGATCGTTTCCTAAGAGCCGGCCATGCAATTTTAATGCACAGAGGCTCCCCCCGTTTTCGCCGCACACCTCGTGACTCTGCCCTTCCAATGTCCCACGCATCTCGCGAGAATTCGGTCCATTAGGGGTCGGGGTCCCGATGGGTCAATTTTTTTTTTTTTTTTTTTTCCCGTTTTCTGGCAGAAACGTCGATCCCTGGATTCATTCTCTTTGGCCACGGGGTTTATTCATCGTTCGATAGTTTATTCAAAACGCGATTTCTCATACTGGTCCACATTGGCGAATACTTTGTTACTATGATGCGTTCTCGAAAAACAACACTGAGCCTTGAATATTCTGTAAAAAAAAAAAAAAAAAAAAAAAAAAAAACCACGCTAATAGCCACGATCGGCCGTGATAAGATTGTGCACAAGGGTGTACATGTAGGTACAATGTGAGTTTTCGAAAATTATGTATGCATGAGTCTCTCTCTCTCTCTCCGCACAGCAGCTACAACAGCAGCAGCCGAGATACTGCAGCAGATAGTACACGTAAGCGCAGAAAGGGCGCTTGCGTTGCCACATGACAGCGCGTAAACATCATTATGCATAATTGCACGGGGAGAAGGAGTAACTACACACACTGAGGGGCCGGTACTATATATACATATAGCGTAGAGGAGGCGCGGGCATTTGTATATTTTAATTTCTCCGATTGCGATCTTCCTTATTCCCCAATATGAGATACGAACACGGGCTCCGCTCCACGCGGGAACCACAACGTATACGGCAGCGCGTCCCTCTGTCTTTGCATTATACCATTCGACTAACGTGCAACAAGCTTACGCGCGGCTCCCCGATTACACGCACCCATACCCGGGTACACGACTCCGGAAATGAAAGCCCGTGCGCGAGTGCAATAAAACATATGGGCGAAAATAAAACCGAGAGCTTCGTATCCTTGGCTCGTACACGTGTGCACACGAGGAGAAGGACGACGAAAACAAGACGCGTGAAAACGCACTGGTGTACGTATATACATATAATGTATATACAGACATACATGGGAGTTAGCGGCGTTTCCAATCATTGTAAAACCTCCGGCAATGGATAGAGAGAAATATAAAACCATAAACCGATCGGGCGAACGATATACGAAATCATATGTATTATATATAACGTGCAGGGAGGCCCTCGCGCGTGGACTGTAACCGGCTGCTGTGCTGTGTTGCTACACGCCAGAAGCCACTGCGCGTCTACGTACACAGATATTATTTGTACAAGCACCCGCGTTGCCGTGTCCCTATATTATCGCGGTGTACATACACACAGGTACATATATATATATACGCACTCGGGGTATACGCGCGATTATCATTATTATTATTATGGTACAAGTATACATGGGAGGGGGTAGGGGGAGAGATGCGTTATCTGGAAATGGTTTTACAAGGGCGACATCCCTCGGTGTGTGTAACACAAACTCGGCATATAGCGGAACATCGGAGAGCGTATAAGTGGAGAGAGTAAGAGAGAAGGAGACGCTGGAAGATATAGAGATAAAGGAGGAAGGGCATGTGGGACGAAACGGGTGGGGTGCTGTGGGAGTAATGCAAAATCCTAAAATAACCATTTCCTCGTATATTTCTCTTTTCCCTCCTACATCCCCCTTCGCCCGCTCCACCCTCGTTTCTCGGCTCGATCTAGGCGCGATCCTTTACACATGTATACATGTATATATATATATAGCTTGGGGAGCTTTCGTACGCGTAATCCACGAAGCGGACAATCGGTCCTCGAGGACGCGTAAAACTTGCGAATCGCTGTACACGCGGGCGAGAGACAATCGCTTGTGTCTTACCGCGCGCACACCCACCCAACGTCTTTCGATTACGGATGCACCGAAAATTCCCCAGTGGAAATTTATACCAGCCTCTCCTACTTTTTTTCATTATCATGCAAATACGCTTTCCTTTTTTTCTTCTTTGTCCGAGATTTCTTCTCACGCATCGAGTGGGAGGAAAAATACAAAGCTTTGACATGGTATATGATGTAAGAGCCAAAAGTATCTGCCTTGCGGTCAAATAGACGAAAAAAAAGACATCGGGACTGGATGTTACGATACAAGAGTCACGAGATGTAAAGAGGGGTGGAGAAAACAAGGGCGGACGGGATGATCCGCGTCATCCGCTTCCTTCGCGCTCGGCTTCCTGCGCAAAAATGACGCGCCACCCTCCTCGGTGTACATACAGATACCCACGTAGGCAACAACGAAACGCGTGTAGCAGTTCTTTCTCTCTTGGGCGTCTCTCAGCGCCGGAAGGCTTCGCGGCTCCCCGGAACACACTGGATGCCCGCTTGATTTACCGGGGGCTCCCGAAAACGAGGAGGAGAGGGTCTTGTATATTTGCTGCTTTTTGCGCTTAAATGAATAGCACACGAGCGCGGGTGTACGCGACTCTTGTCATAAAGATGTATGTTGTTCTCCCGCGCCGCGATGCTTATGTATAGCGCGAGAAATGCGCTCAGGGGGTGAGGAAGGCCAAACACAAAATAACTGGGCATTGCGATGGTTTTTCGCTTAGGTTGATTGATAATTTTTTCAAATGTTTTACCAAAATAAAAATAATTAATCCATCTTCTTTTTGTTTCTGTTTCAGGTGAGTTTCATCTGTGACCCGATGAAAAAGAGCATATACACAATCGTGAGTACATTCCAATTTGATTGCGCGAGCAAGCCCATCCGTGGATCTACATCGAAATCACGGGTTTCCCTTGCCGGTTGTGTAACCCGATTCCCGTTTTATTCGAAGAAGAAAAAAAAAAAGCACGCATACCCAAAATAAATAAACAAGGGAAATAAAACGAGAAACAGAGAAGACGGGAAGGTGGTGGCCATAAAACACGCGGGGCAAATCTCAATTCGATCTCGATACCCTGGCTCTGTGTGCGGTCTCTCGTATATAACTCCGTCCGAGGCTCTAAAAGGCATTTCTGCGGATGCAGGATGGCTCTCTCCCTCCTGAGCAGAGCAGCCGTATTATGGAATAAAATGAAGGGAAAAACAGGACGCGAAGCAGCCGGAAAAGAGAGTAGGCCTCGGAGGCTCATAACCCCATCAGGGCGCTGCTCCCGCGGGTAGTATTAACCACACCCCTCCACTGCTGCCGAAAGAAAAGTCTTTTTTTGCTTATTCGAGAGCTGCGGTCTCGAGGTGATTCTCTGCAAAGAGGCCTCAGCTGCGAGAAGAATCGGCTCGGCTGTACGTACACGAGCAGAGGGGTACATGTACCGAAAAAGGGAAAAAGGCAGCAGGAGGGAGAGCAAGAGAGACGAGCGAGGGATTGAAAAAGGGGGCCAAGTGACTCGCTTGGGAATGCGGCGGGCCCTCCGCGCAGTGCATAAAATGAAATTATCTTGTCGCGATGGGTGCCGAGCTTTGCGTTATTAACTCGTTTGCGCGATTTCGCCCGTAATACGTATCTGGGCACTTACGCGGTTGTATGTTTTTTTTCCTTCTTCTTCTTCTTTTTTTCGCACTTTATTGGTACTCGATACGCCAGATCGTTATCGCCTCGAGAGTGTTGTTGTTTATACCCATTTGGATGCGTTGCTATCTTGAAAATCGTCGATGCGAGTAAAAACAAAATAACAATTTACATCCCTTGGATTGCCACGATGATGCTGCTTCTGGGAAAATTATTTCCTTCCGATAAATTGCCAAGGAGCCGCGTGCACCTAACTCGGGGACTTACAAATTATTATACGCCGGTTTAATGAGCTCGATAACTCGGCGTGACTTTACGACTACTCGAAATAATTATTTCACCCTGGATTAACTTGTTAACGAGCCAACCTCGAATTTTCTCAACGGCTCCTTCCCCCCCCCTCCTCATCCGTGCATTTATATACGTACTTTTTTTTTTTTTTTTTTTTTTTTAATAAGAACCGTAATTAGGATATATGCACGTAAATACGCGTGCGTGTATACGTTTGCGATTCCGGCCGAGCGTGTACGGCCATTAGGGATGCAAATGTTCTGAAATTCATCGCACCGGCATCGTATCGGCAAAAGGTGGAACGAGAGGAATTGCGAAAAAGTCGACCCACGGCGTTGTTTGGCGGATTCTTCGGATGCGCGCAATAATCAGCTGCTGTAGAGAAACTCGCGCGGCCTCTATCTCCGAGTGCCATCGGTTGGAAGCGATTGCAACTCTCTGGTATAGGGGAGACGAAATAATTTCATAAAGCCGTGTAATTTTAATGGCTCGTGTTATTGCTTTTTCGCTCTCTTTACATGTATAATGGACACACATGTGAAAACTGAAGAAAAAAAAAAAAAAAAACGGAGCTCGGTAATCCCGGAAGTGAAACTACGTGTCCGCCGTTTCTTTTTTCCATTGTACGTATTGTCAAAGATTTTCCATCGTTTGTATTGATACAGAAAAAATAGGTGTATTGAAAAGTACCCCAATTAAAAATCCAAAAAAAAAGAAAAAGGGCCAAACCGCAACGTGTCTCCTCTCGACTCTTTATCGCCCAAAAACTTTTTGCGCCTCACCTCGGACATTTTTATTCGTCTCCTCTGCCGGCTTTCTCGGAGGCGACGCCAAAACCCTTCCCCCCCCACGCCGATAATGGAGGCTGCTAATAAATTTGCCCGTTAATATAAAATAATCGTTAAATGCACTTAGGACACACACTTACCCAGAGAGAGAGGCTTGGCAGCGCCGGCGCGCCGTCATTTTTTATTGGAACCACTTCTCCCCGTCCCCCCGGTATTTTTTCTCCCGCCACTCGCCTCCTCTTTTTCCTTTTTCCCTTCCTTTTCTTGCTCGACGTGGACGAGAGCTCCGTCGTCACAATACTCGACGCTTCAAGTGTGTAAAATCAAGCTCTCGTTAAATCCAAAGGAGGTTTACACGCGTATAAACAATGGCAAGCTCGGGGTCTTATCTCGACCCACCAATGGTGATATAGTTATTGCGCCTAATTCCTTTCGGGTGGCTACTAGTTTTTCCCTGGCCGTAAAACTCGCGGAGGTGTTGATTTTTATCAAAGCCATGCAGAAGCATCAACTCCAAGTTTTATGTCGATACTACCTTCGTTTCGGCTTCGTTGGGGCCGTACAGCGCAACATTACGCGCAAGCGATGCGATCCCAAACTTTTTTTAATCGCGCCCCGGAATAGCTTGTAGGCCGTGCGATAAATTGCTCATCGCGGGTAATATCCATTATCTCTCGTTTTCTTTCTTTCAATCCATACGTGTATCAACTCGATGATCGCCGTAATCGTATCGTTTTATAATTTCAAATGGGCCCATATTTTTGCCATTTTAATAACCCCATATAGAATACGTGTCATTTAACGTTGCGTCGCTTTTATAAAGCAATTGGATAAAAATAAAGGGGAAAAAGGGATCGAAAGAGTACGAAGATGACTCAATTAGCGGACTCACGAGACGGGAGTCGAAATTCCACGGGGCCGCGGTCTCGTTCCTGGGCATCCATGAGCGATAACCCTCGTTTACCGAGAAAACTCGGGGATTGGCGAGCAGGGGGTGAGTATATGTATATATACACCCGAGTAAACGTATCGCGTCGCCGGCATGATTAGCGGCCGTGTAAGCTGAAATGTTAAAACATGACACGGCACTGCAAAGGGGGGGGGGAGGGGTAGGTGACAAGTCACTCCCTCCTCCTTTGCTCGCGCAATGTATCAAGCCGCGGTGCTCACCCAAAGTGCCCCTCGTCGTTTCCGCTTTCCACTCTCTCTGGTCTTTCTCCTTTTTTCCACCGGCTCCTCTTCTCTCGCGTGCCCTGCTCCACTGCAGGCTTTTATTCACCTCAGCGTTGGCCGCGTCTCTCTTTGCGGCGCTTCGGGAGAACCGGCAAACTCCGCCTTGTCGTTTTCGCGACCCACCGCCTCGTAAATTCATGCCAATTACGGCGGATTTTTGTCGAAAGAGCCTTTAATTACCCCCCGGCTGGCGGCTATCATTTTTCCTCCCTGCTCGCTGTTGCTCTGCACCTCTTGCAGAACTCAACATCTCGTCGGTACGTGTAAGCATGCGTATATGCATAAAAAAAAAAAAAAAAAAAAAACACGACAGCATCTCGCAAACAATGCGGCCTGAAATTAGAACGGGGTCCCCGCGTTTCCCTGTGTCGCGCGTAATCTCGTATTCCGGCCGTTGACTGGACCCTGAATGGGCGTACACACCTCGAGAGAAGAACAATGTCGCGACTATTCGCAACTCGGCGAGCCCCGTGCATTATAAATCAATCCCAGAGCCACCGTACAGGTCTAAATCCATACCATCGAGGGTGGGTTGGGGGGGGGGGGTGGATCCCCGATTTTCCTCCTCCGGTGCCAGCGCAGACTTATCGCGAGCGAGCTTTCGACGCGCCATTCACTGGCTGCGGTAGCGGGGACAATGTTATCCGCGAATCCGGCTTTCGACGCTCGCCCGCGACTCGTCATGCTTCACGTCGAACGCTTATCTACCACCAGCTGGACGTAGGGTCGGATCTGAAACGCGGTCCGCAACGGCACCAGGTCTGTTTGACTTTCTTGGCTTCATCGACTGTCGGGGATTATCAATGTTACGGTGGAATTTTCTTTTTTTTTTTTTCTTTTTCCCTCCCCATTTCCCCACACTGCCGAAGAGCTCATTTCCAGATGGCACCTCGCGTCGCTCGAGATCTTTTTTACACCGCATTAGCCGAGCGCAAAAATATACACTCGATCTCCCCCCGCGCGGAGATACACATCGCGTTGTGCTTCTCAAACCCATTAGCTAATGCGTCGAAAAAGTCCCGCGTCATTCTCGAGAGGGAACACACCGAGCGCGAGTCCATCGGGAGGTGAGTCGATCACACCTATGTATGTGTGTGCACAACTGCATTAAGATATACTTATACACTTCTCTTTCGAGCATAATATTACACGCGAGTCGATCTCGCTGGCTGATCTATACGCACACTCGTATGCTCTTATCTCATTGGGTAAAGGTGAGGTGTACAAGAGATCAGAACGAAACAGCCGACTGTCGAAGAAACGATTTTCTGGAGTATACGAAACATAAGAGGGAAGTAGTACAATGTCGGATAGTGTGAGAGCGGATCTGTCGATAATACCTGTGTGGGGGGAGTAAATCGTTAGTTGCGTGCAATGCACGAGTACAGAAAACAACAGAGGGTACCCGTCCGCGTGGGCCTGGGAATAAATAATAATAATATTCTCCCTGCCAAAGGGGCTGATGTTGGCGAGTCCGTCGATCTCCCTATTTTTCTTCTTCTCCTTGGCCGTGTAATAACGTGTACGCCTGCACGTGGGTACGAGCGGCGCAATAATTTAGATCGACTTTGTTCGCTGGTCGTTCGATAACGCCGCGAGCTTGCCGCGAGCGAGCAATTTCCTGAGCGAGAACCGGCCGGCTAACTTTGCGTCGAACAAGAGGAAAAGTCCCTCAACGGCTACCACGCACATATATGTGTATATACCGTAAAGGAGGAGGAGGAGGAGGAGATGGACTTTTTCATACTCGCGGAGTCGTAAACTTGTAGATTAGTGCCAATTATCCGGCTGACTCGGAAATCTTCTTTAAGCATGAAGCACGTCGAATCTGTCGCACCGAGGATGACGTAGTGTGCATGTACGTAGGTATATACATTGTGGTTGTGTTCGGCTCTCATACGTTTCCTCCCACCTCCTTTATGTTTTGCAGTCTTTTTGTGCTTCGTCCTCGAGTAAACAAAAAAGTCCTTCGATTGTACTCGCGAATGTGAAGTTGTTTGTACGCGTGGCTACAGCAGTACAGGTAAACGTACAGTTGAGCCAAACAACATTGTATTTTTTCGTAGCACGATAATTGAGAAGTGATACTCTATCGACTGAAAAGAAGACGGACCTTTTGTTCCCCTCCTTCGTGAAGAAAATGAAGCCGCAGAGGAATCCATAAACTACCGGCGGAGCTTGCAAAAAACCACTAGTCGCTGCTGCAGCCCGACTCTTGGTCATTACCCGCGTCGTATTTTCACTTCGCGCCCTCAGTGGGACACGCCTCCCCGAGGATTCTTCGGCACCGAGTATCTTTTATTTCTTCTGCACAAGTCCGAGATGATGCACATTGTACATCACAAGTTCCACGGAGATGGAGCAAACGTGTAATGAACCTGTAATATGGGGAAGAAAAAAAAAACAGATGGTAAAAAGGAACAGCGAGCACAAATCATTGGTGCGTCCCACCGCTGAACCAGTCGAACCGTCGAATGATCCGATACCCGATGCAGCGTTCTCGCGTAATCTCGGATAATCGCTCGCATTTGTCGAAAGCTCGTCGCTTGGCAAAAATCGCGGAAAAAAGGGCATTTAAAAAGTGGACCAGAGCGTACACGATGCAGCAGGGCAACACCCGGGGGATCTCTCGATGACGGCGAGATTACGCATCGGAGGGGGACGGGGAAGGGGGCATCGTTACAGATAGCGCTAATCAGTGCGAATCGGGGCCGTGTATCGCGCGGCTCTCGCTAGTACATCACCCGGCCAACAGCCGCACCGGTGGTGGATGCCTGTAGTATGGTCTCGACGCCGCTCATAACGCGCTGCGACGGTGGTGACTGTGGTTTGCGGGCCCCGATGACTCCCCGGCCATTATTATTCATATATTCCGCGGCACGTCTGCTCATACGTTGTTGTATATGCGTATACCTGCAGGAGGTGGGGAAAGGGTCACGACACCCCTGCCCTTCCTCTCCCGTTCATCCCATCGGTCCTGGACAGGGTTGGTGGTGGTGTCGGGGGATGAAGCTCGTGGCCATTGTAAATATCCGCGGTTTGTGCAACCAAGGCGTGCGTGCGACCGCTCGTACATTACACGTTATTTTGCCACCCCTGATTGAAAATCAAAGTGAGAAGGGAATAAAAAATGACTGGGTCAATTGGTTTGGAAATATTTTGAAAAATCACCGGCTGAACCACCAGTCGATCAGCCGAGCGTGGAAACCCGTGCTCGTAAAGCCGATCTCCATGAGCGAATCGAGTGAGCAGCTCCTCTGGTGGTATAGCAACAAGACAGCACAAGGAGAGTATATGTACGGAGCTTTGCAAGCCGAGCGGTAATGGAACGGGTGAAATGCATTTGTCGTGTACACGACGTATAGTAGAGCGCGAGAGAGCCAGTATGGCTATCGGTAATTGCTGGAGAGACTAGCCGGGGCATATCGCTGCTGTTCCCATTATATATGTACATACCTACTGTGCGTTGCTAATACCTTACCAGGTCGGGGATGGCAGAGTAGGAGCTGTGGACACGCCTGGGCGACCGGACTGTGTTCTGCGCAGCTGATGGCTTCGCCTAATTACCGGCTCGTCCAGCCTCGATGACTTCGAAATGCCGTCAAAATTACGCTTCGCCGGGCTTTCGGGCGGATGCGTTGTATTATATCTCTCCGTGGCTGAATCTCTGGTGCGATGCTGCCTGGGCCAAAGATGGCATGGCTGCGCGGTGAGGGCTGCGTCTTTTCTGGCGTAAATATTGTGGCATTGCCTATTTTGGCCTAAATTGGGGCTTACTTTCTTTATAACAAAACAGTCGAGATACGTAATTATTGCTTCGTAAATTAAATCATTACTGGTCAGTTAGTTGTGCGATCTTAAAAAAAAAAAAAAAAAAATTACGTTGGTGTCTATGTTGGTTTTTGATTTACCTTGAAGATGTCGGAGTTTTTCAAGGAATACAATGGCTCGTGCAATGGCACAGGTCGATCGAATTGAAAAAATTGTGTGACTAGGAGAAATATAAATGGCAAAACTGAATTTCTACGGAGAGTACAAAAAAAACTGTAGGACTGTAAGCGTTAACATACATCTTGTCAATCCAATCAGAGCGTTACACAGCTCCTAAATCACACGATGTTTCCACATAAAGTACTTTTGAATGTCCCTGTATTTTGCACTACGAATATTCCCATTTAATCTGCTCTGAAAAACAAAGATATTTGTTTTTTTTTTTTTTTTTCCATTTTCAGATCAAACTGCCCGACGCAGCTGCGCGAAAAATCCTTTTTACGACTCGCAAAATATTTCCGAAATAAAACGGCCCTCGAAAAACAAAAGCGCCCAGGTTCACCCGTGTGGAATAAAATTTCCATTCCAGCCGCGCACGGCGGAGCTCATAAAAACAAAACTAATTTCTCCAACATTTATCGAAGCGAAAGAGCTCGTGATTAAGCAATAAATAAACGAAAAATCGAATACTTTGGCGCGTCGGCCACCTCCCCCTAAAAAAAAGAGCCCACGAACGGTGTTAGCGCGAAAAATTCAAAAATGCAAAAGTCACTCGTACATCCTAATGCATTCGCAAACAACCGCCAACGAGAGCCTGTATATGGTTACGTACACACCGCATCGTAGGGGCTCATCGACAAACACGTCATTCCGTCCGTCGAGCATCCGTAAACGAATATGCAGATTTTTGTTAAAATCCTCCTCCCTCGCTATGTATACATCTACACACTCGCGGGAATTTATGGCGCAGCGCAATAGATACGCGGAGGGCAAAACTCTCTGTGTATACGCGAGAAAGACCGGAGCACGTGAAATTCATATTGCGCTCGGTACGAGTGACGTTAGCCGCGTTGCGCAGCCATAAAACAGCGAACGGATTATCGGACGCGGGGCTTCGCGTAAAAATATATACACATCCGTCTGTCAATCTGAGCGCGCGCGCCCAGGGGCCGATACCTACGTACTTTGCAGCACTTTTGCCTTTTTTTTTTTTTTTTATAATTTCTCTATTTTTTTTATCTACGTCCTCTTGGCCAAACATAGGTGTATACGTTGTACATGCGCAGCACTGCCTCTTTTTATTTTTTTCTCCTCCGGTGCGTTGGCCCCCAAGTGTAAAATGATCGTGCGCTCGAGAGGGCTCTTGGTCGGTACATACCGGGGGACGATCTTGATAAGCGCGCCGCGGGAATCTCAGGAATTTTTCGACGGAAAAATCGAGGACACCCATCTCGCCGTGCCGCTTCATTCGTCAAAATATTTTGTTTCTTGCATTTCGTGCCCCCCCCCCCCCCTATCAAGATGCTTGTACCCTCCTTCGGATCCGATAACCATCGGTTTTTAATGAACCCCATGCGAATCCTTGTTGTTTCTTCAAAATTAAGTATTTCACTCGCTCCCCCGTCCAACTCTCCTTGCTGTTCCAATTGCCTTGACTTATATAGTTGTAAATTAAAAAAAAAAAAAAAAAAAAAAAAAAAAAAACTCACGCATGTGGAGCGCGCCCCGCCTTATTCTCACGTTTTTCTCCCGGCGAGCTTCGGCTTAATTATGACCGGGGGTTGGCTAAAGTGACCGATAAAGAAGCTCCGAGGGCACACACGGGGAACGAAGTAAGAAACGCATACCGGTAGTCAATAACTTTTGTTCCGCGCCTGCGAGCCTATTAGTAACCGGGTGAGACGCGACCGCGATAAAGACGACGACTGGCAATCCGGGACGGTGATAATTAACCCATACCATTCGACTCGTGCCGCTACTGTTGTACCATATATGCAGCTGCGTCGAGCCGTTAAGTGTATATCTGTACGTAGCGCCATGGGGTATGTGATGGTGCCTATACGCTCCCATTCGTACAAATTACGGAGCGTCTCGCTGACGTTGTTTGTCGAGGGGCAGGAAGTAAACGCGCGCGAATTCAACGAGGAAGCATAAATACCTCTCTCCTCGGGACTTTTTTGCTCCCTCCGTTCATTCTTTCTGCTTTTCGTTAGTGCAAAAGGTTTTCTCATTCAACAACTCACTTGAACCAAATCATTGAACCCACGAGAGTTCATGTAGTGATTCTCACAGATATTTTACAGAAATCGGGTGCACGCGTAATGCGACGTTTAGTAATGTACCCAATCATACTTTTATCGTAAAACCTGACATTCATAAAGACAAATGCGAAATGAAGTTCAATGACGCAGCCGTAACATATATGTTTAAGTAGATCGATCGTTAGTAGTTAGATAACGACTCCACTTGTTATCGGAAATTATCTTCTTATTCCGATATTTTTCAAGTAGAGATACGAGAGTAGTTCGCCATATACATAGAGAGCGTAAACAACACCCTCCCGAGTTGGCATCGCGGAGCGCTAACGGCGCTGTATGAAGTAACGATAACGATACGGTCGAAGGGCTTTTTTGTCGCCGATCGCGTGGACCCTGCACTGAATTTCAGCGACTTAATTGACCGAGACGACCCGGATCATCATCATGCCCGGTGAAATGATCGAGCGAGGGGCCGTCTTTTGTCCCGCGGTGCCGAGATTCTTTGCTCGCGCGTGAGTGCACCGGCAATGCCTCTTGCAAAAGGACCAAACAATTCTGCTGTATACTATTCTACCGCCCACTGATGCTGGTTATTTACATGTTGCTTAGTTTTTAGGGCAAGGGGTGATTTTTTTCTCCACCAATCGATTGCTAATCGAGCTTTAATTACTAGTGGATACGAGACACCTTCCAGCAAAAAAAAAAAACTGTACCGTAACTATAGAAGCAACGCGGCCGAAAAAAAAGTTCATTAGTCAAAAAGATAGTAATTGTGAGGTAAGCGGCGCAAAAAAATCGGAAAAGTGCATTCGTAATCTCTCCCTCCCACACAGCCACGGCGCGAAATTGCAACGATAAAACCGAGCTTGCATCCCTCTCCCTTTCTCCGGCTGTCCGGCCAGGTTTTGCGCCCAGGGGCACATCGTATATATACATATAGGCGGGGGAGGCGGGCATCGATAGCGCGCCCCGGCTCGGCGCATTATTACAGCGATGAAAATCACGTGGCGTCAGCTCGGGCTCGCACACCCCGTGTATACCCTCGCTGCTTCCCGCGGGGCTTTTAAAATCCGATGACGCGTCATTTTTGCGGATGCGCAAAATCGATTTAACGCGGCATTATCCGCCGGGGCTGCTGCAACCCGGCCACACCCCCTCGACGCTTGTTTTTTTTTTTATTTTTTTTTTATTTTTTTTTTTACCGATAGCGACGCGCGGGTGAACGCGATTTTACGTATTTTTTCCGTCTCTTTTTTTCTTTGTTTTTTTTTTTTGTTTTTTTTTTTCAACGCGACTATAACGTTTGTACGTGTAAAATCCGTCGGTGCGCTTTTTATTTCCCTCCGATGTGTAAGCTCTGATTTTCCGATTTTTCGAAGCCTCGCGCTATATTTATCCTTTGTTTTGTTGCACGGGAGCTTTTACCGTAATTGAAGTGCAAATTTTCTTTCGCAGCCGCCAGCGCTCCCGTTGGAAATTCATTCCGTTGAATTAATTATCCCCCGTTGTTGTTTTTTTTCCTTCCCTTGTTTGCTTGTTGTACACATTTACATTCGCGTGAATGGAAAACTGTACCCACCTTAAAATGATAATTAAAAAAAAAAAGGCATCATGTTATTGCAAATTAAGGAGGAGGCGTGCCGATTTGCATGCAAAGTAATTTCATCATGCAAGTGTGTACAGAGGGAAAAACAATTAACAAGCACATCTCAATCAATTGCAGAGGCGAGCGATGCAGAGAAGTATGCGCAAACGCTTCGGTAGTGCACTGCAAATGGCCCATCAAAAGGCTCAGGACTTTGGGCCGTGGGCGCTGACAATCATACCTGTCTGCCCGTCCAGCTGTTGTGTACATTGTACATCGTTTACGCGTAAAGCATATATGTATATGAAGCGTTGTCTTCTCTGGTGCTCCAACGAATCAATGGCTAGTGTTGTAAAATATAATATGATTAGTAGAGTTTTCCCAAAGGCGGAGTTGACTTTTCTCCGTAACGCTATACATTTCGTTGTAATGAATAGAGCCGCCCAGTCGTCGTGTCAATCACTCGAAAAATTTTTTTCCCATTCGCTTCGGGTGTGCCAGACAATACCAGTCGCTCGCACAACCGCAGCCGATGATTGACGCGGCTCGTTGTGATTATTGCAATTGCGCAAGTATCGATGCATACCCGCACATCGGAGCATCAATCAAGAGCCTTTTCTCCCCGTGGGTTTTCGCGATATCTTTGTCACTGCTTATCGCAAGGTCCAAAGGTCGCCGCTGCTCCAACGAGCCGTATCACCGGAAGCGCGCGAGAATCGGCTGTTTCTGCGATATAATAGCCCTTTTTTTTTCAAATCCGAGACGTCTCCACTCGGTTGGGAGGAGGAATATTAATGGCTCTCGCGTCTCATAAATCAGTGCGCCGCTCGGCAGCCGCGGACGGTAATTAATAGCTACCGACCATTAATTTTCAATCTCGCGCGTTTACACGACTCGCTTTGTTAAATTTCAATTTTTTCTTCCTCTTTTTCAATACAATATTCGAAAACCAAAATATTGCATAGCCAAAGAGCAGAGGCTATGTATTAGTCTTGCATCGGAGTTCCATCGTTGGAGAGTTTTCCTGATCCCTCTTTGCAGTCGGGGGGGGGGGGGGCTGAAACTGAGGGAACGTTAGGAAAGAAAAAAAGCACAGAGGAAGAGCGAAAAAGAAGTAAAGCAGAGGCGCAGAATGAAAAAAAAGGAAAAAGGAACAAAAACAACGGCGAGGAGGAGAGAAAAAGAAGAAGACGAAGGAGAAAAACTTCACGAAGAGGAGTATAGTGCGCGCGTCCAATAACGTGCCGGATCCAAATTGCTCGTCGTTGAATGGGCACGCCTCGCTCGCGGGGCTATACTCCCCCCCCCCCCCCCCCCCAATATATGTAAGCGCTTGTAACTCGGCTGGCTCGCACATAGAAACCCATTTCGGCCCTCCTCGGCAGCGGCTTATGCCCGAGAGCCACCACCACCTCTCGTTCTTTTTTTTATTCCTCCTGCTTCCATCTCCCCGTTTCACCTCCCGGTTTGCCGTACACGTGATACAACCATACGTAGCCTATGGCCCCGCGTGGGTCGCGTAGCTTACATATATAGAGCAGAGGGGGGTTGCAAGACGGAATAAATACAATATTATGCAAACGGCCGATGGGTACGAGGCTCGCGATCGCCAATAACCCAAAGCCTTGGGAAAATCTCGGGAATCCCGAATAAATTGACACTAAACGGGTTTTTCGTACGCGCACGTATTAGGTATATGGCTGGTACGTACAAAAATCGGGCGTGCGACGCTCAGCCAATATCCCCCGCGCCCCCGTTTACGAGGCCGTTCCCGCTGTACTCCACAGCGTCGCCTTAGGGGACTTTTGTGCGCCCGGCACACGATCGCGTGTGCGTACACACCAGAGATGCCGATCGAACTCTCTCCCTGTATACATATATATATACGCGTTACCCCCGAAATTTATATACATACATGCAAAGTCCGCTCGACGCGAGCTCTCCGAGGCCGCGAATATTTGATACCCCGACTTCATTATACATGGAAATTGCGCGTAACACCACCGCCAGCGTTGTACCCACCTACCGTCATTAAATTATCTGAAATTTCGGTTACTTCGTCCCCCCTACCTCCTTCTTGTTCGAAAAACATGCGCTGTGATCCTTCGATTAAAACATTGCGTGTGATGTATATCGTTACTCCCACGCTCCCGACACTCGCACGCTTCTCGATTGCCGAACTTGGGATGTACAGTGGGTGCATGTAAGGGGTCGCAAACGAGAGATCGAGAAATGAAGAGATGGAGAGCATTTGGCGTCCGAAGAGAGAGGAAAAAAAAAAAAGAAAAAAAAAACAGAGAGAAAGAGAGAGAGCGCGGTGTAAAAAAAGGATCGACTGCGAGCCCGGGGAGAAAATTATACGCTCTAAATGGATAATTAAATAGCAACGGGAAAGACTGACTGAAAGCGCAGCGCGGGGGGATGATGATTGCCGGGTTCCGGAGCGAGCATCCATGAGTCCCGAACTATACACCTACTCTCACAGACTCGAAGCTACATAAGGGGTTTGTGTGTAGGTATGTACACACGTGCATATCCGCACAAAATGGGGTGGGGGGTCGGCTTGCCCGAGGCGTCCATATATACAGTGCACGTGTGTACTACACGTACCCTACATACAAGCACACGATACGCTGTATACGCGAGGAGGAGGAGGCACTGGAGGAGGTTCGCCCCGGCTAAACGCACGAATGTTATAATTATCCCCACCCGTTGCCCTTATCTCTCTCTCTCTCTGCTCCTTTACGTGTGCTCTCTCGCTTTCTATCCATGTATCGTTTCCAGGGTAGGTGATGGGGCAGTGGTGGTGGTACCGAATTTCACCGCGTGCAGCTCGATTATTCACGACGCTCACGGAAAATCGTGACGATTGCCGTTTATTGCTATACGGGCTGCACGATCACCCTCCCTTTCCTCGTTGCGCTTCGATTCCCTCCCCCATGGGTTTCCGCCGATTTTCAATGATCCGCCCCGAGGCCTGTAATTTTGTTTCCCGACGTTTTTATTTGGCTCAGCTACGTAACGATTGCTCAAACGGGATGCATGACCATAGTTTATTTGTTTGAAACAGTTGCAAGGATAAACCTCGGACTTGGTCCATAAGTCTCGGTGTCACTTGGCAGGGTTGGAAAAAAGTATGGCGCCACCGGGAACTAATCAAACTCCTCGCCCCCGTCCCCTTTGGTCCCTCACCTCCACTAATGGTGTACGTCCAGCCAACCGCACCGGCGAACGAGTGTTTTATCTTGTCGCCGTCCAAGGTGGAACCCCTTCTCCTCCAGTTCTTACTTCCTTCCGTCTCCCCTCGGCCGGCACCCTGTCCACCTTCTATTTCGCGCAACACACGAGATTAGGCCCCCCTTTCCCCCACCTCTTTTTATTTCTGAACCCTTGGCTAGCCCTTAGTCATTTCATTAGTGCGGTGCAATCAGTCGCGTGTCTATAGGTCTGCAAACAACTGCGGGAAAAAGAGTCGGGGGGAGGGGGAGGAGTCCTGATAAGCCAGAGGTGATCTAATCAATGAAATTGGCAGACAAAGGCAGATACCCGGAGCCCTCCGATGCTCCGGAGAACACGCGAAACAGATGGACGGAGATAGCTATACGGACAAAGCGTCGGGCTGTACCTCCTCCTCCTACTCATTGAGCACGTAAGTGTGCTTCCCGAGGTCAGTGTGCCCGTATCCTGCGAGGAAGAGAGAGGGAGATACAGGGGTAGGAACTAAGAGGTGCAGATTGAACCCCGATGATATTAGACGAGAGGGAATTGCTCGATTGGCTTCGCTCCCTCTCGTGCTCCGGGACACTGTCCAGGAACAATGAGAGGGGTGTGGCTCCCTCCTCGTCCTTGTCGGCGATGCGGCACCTATATACGTGTACCCGAGGTGACGAGGACACGTCCAACTCTCCCTCTCGTGTACCGCTCTGCTGGCCCCGGTGCTCCTTTTGCTCCTTCCCTCTAACCGCCCGGAACACGTGGCAACGGCGACGATGACGACGACCCACCTACCATACATTATGCAGTCCCACTCGTCGTGCATTCACTTTGTCCATCCAATGTAAGCCAGTGGCCTATGCCCGGCAGCCCTCGCGTGTGATAATGACAGGGCCTCGGCCGAGACGTGATCGAGGTGGCGTGGCACCCCCCTCGAATTACCAGCCACGCCCGACTTTGTCCACGTGTAGTGCAGATCCAGCTCGTTCACCTCCTCGATCTCCCACGCCCCGGGATTCTCGTAGTCGCACGTTTGGACGATCGATTCGCGACGACAAGAGAACGCGGTAGTTTGTGGTAATCAGCGTCACTTTGAGTCCCATGTTGGCCGAGAAATTGCGTCTTCAACGTGTGTACCTTAGTCCAAAAGGCCATAGTCCCGTAGTGCGCGGTACGATTGCTCGTGATGGGCTCGTTAAACCAAAACCCATTCGTCACGTGGACCAAAAGATTTGCATCTCCACGGCTACGTAGTGGCTTAGCCCCGCACTAGAGATAGAGATCCTCCGGCCGATGACGAGGTAAAATATATATATGCGCGATATGGGGCTTTTCTCCGGCGATGACTCGGCGCATATCCCTCGGTTATCTGGGCTATCTATCGATGCCCATCCAAGTTTCAACATATCCGCGACGTCCCATCTTGAATTCCATTGTACCCTGTCGCGCAATTACACGACGCTTACATCGGCTCGCGGACTTTTTCGTCGACGAGCGTGGGAACTCGCACGGCGCGATTGATTCGTCGCTTTCTTCGACGCGCAGTAAAAAAAAAAAATCGGCATCAATCGGTTGTTGAGACGTAGAAAAATTTTCCGAGTGTAAATATGTGTATATATACTCCCGAGCAGGGAGGAAAATAAGGAGGGTAGTGGTGCCGTTAATATGCCAAGGAGCGGCTCCTTTCTTTGGAGATCGAGACCCCGAGTGGTGGTGGTGGCGAGGAGTTTTCAACTCGGCGACGTGGCCATTACCGTTCCACCGGCGTCTGGCAATAACGGCACATTAGAGGATTTTAACGCCGAAATTGAATAACCACCCCTCGGGGTAACGAGTTTATGCCACCCCCTTATCGTGAAAATATACCTGCACCTAATATCCCCAGCAGTCGATGCTGGAGGTGAAGGGCGGACGAAATCGAGTGACGCGCTTGCCACCCTCTGTGTTTCATTTCTTTTTTTTTGTGGTCTCGAGGCTATAAAAAAAAAAAAAAAAATTTCAACTCCCCCGCCAAAAAATTGTTAAAAATCACAGTTTCCACACCTCTCGACGTTTCGCGTGTAACGTAACATCTCGGCCCTTAAAACTCTCCTGGCAAACAAGCCCTATCGTTAACGCGACACCGAGCGCCAAGCGGATAAAAGAGCCTCGCTCCCCGTGGTACATGGTCCACGGTAGCTAAATCGAACGAGGCACGTAGAGCTCGTCCTCTCTCCCCGGCGAAACTGTCCGCGTCAACGCCAAAGCGTCACGCGGCGTATCGGCACCACGCCTAGGTGTGCAGCAGCGGCGACAGTTGAGAAAGAGCAAACGAGCGAGAACACGATGACGAGGCGCTCTCTCTTTTCTCTCTTGGTTGCGTATAGATATATATGTATACACGAGTGTGTGTCCCACGCCTCGCTCGTTAGCCCGAGTCAGCAGGTCGGCTCGTCATCGGCGTGTCATTCGGGCGGCTCTTCTCTCGCGTACGTGGCTCTCTCGCCTCGAAAATGGCTGGATCGCGTCTAGGGAGACGACGTTGTCCGGAGGAGGCGGTCCCGGAGGCTCGTCGTTCTGACGCGGCGCACGCGACGGGCGCAAATTGTCGCCCGAGGTTCGAGTCATGACGCCCCACAGTTGCTGTCTTTGCAGACCTGCTTCGGTGGACTCGTCGATTTCCCATTGGAATCAGCCGAGATTCACTGTGTTTTTCACCCAAGGATACCTCAAATCGGAACACTACATCTACTCTTTTACCTATACAGAAACAATACTGGCTCTTTTTTTCAATACCATATTTTAACGTCTACAATCATCCGATTCATCCCTACAGCAGTGCAATCATCGTGTTTCCTTCGTCAAAAGCCATGACTATTGAATTTGAAAAATAATAGTCGCCGTCACGTGAGCAAACAAGCCAAGGAGGACTCACGCAATAATGGCTCACATGCAGCTGTTCCCAGCTGGTCGTGATGAAATCGTCGGAAAGCAATAGGCCTCATTTTGCGCCTTCTCCTCCTTAGGTTCCACATAGTCATTTTCTGCCCCCTCTCTCGAGGAAGGGCCGAGAAAGTCTCTCTCGAATGGTTTTCATATTGTCTTTTTAGTGCTCATTCTCATTTTATCGCTTGTTTAGGCGAGGCCCACCCTCCCGAATGGGTTAATTCAGTTACACAGGAACGGGAAGGCCCACCCCCTCGAGCTACCCCGTGGGTATAGAGGTACGTTTGCTCCCTCCTGCCCCTCTCCACCTCTTCCTTTGCTCCTTTTCTCTCCTACGGAGACGTCTGGCGGGAACGACGTCGATCCATAAAGAAGGAATAAAGTTTGGTCGAAATTGAATCTTACTTTTCCCCGGCGCTTTCCGAGTAGGTATACCGGGAGAAGTGGAAGACTTTGCTGCTGCTGTGTATAAATGCGAAAACGAATCAATTTCCCTTGCCCGTGGCGCTAATCATACGCCCTCAACTTGACTCTATTAGTTGTTATCTCCCTACTTGTGGACTTGTAAAACGTCGATGTAAATGTATAAGGAGGAGGACACCGGTAAAAAAAAAAAAGGACTGCATATAGTTGAAGTCGTGGCAAAATACATCGTGTCTCGCTTAGCGAAAACCATCAGCGAGAAAGTCCATCTCGAAGGGTGTACAATATGAACACGGAGAGCCGGAGGTATAGTAGAGCAGGAGGAGGAGGGCGAGCCGGGGCGGAGAGAGCAGAGCAGAACGGGCCGCCGGCAGCACTTAAGACTATTGTTTTCAATGTAATTGGATAGCTCGTGCTCTCGACTCTCGTCTCTTCTCGCACTGGCCTTCCGACCCCACCTTCTTTCCTTACCCTATACCCCCCCCCCGCTTTCCGAGTGTCTTTCCAGGGACAAGAGAGATAGCGAGCGCACCGGAGAGTCCCCACGAAGCTTCGGCAATTATCTTGATTGTTTTATGCATATATACCGGAGAAATTCGCGGGCCAGAGGCCGGGGAGGAGGGAATGATAGACGATACTCTCTTTCCGCTCGCCACGCCATTCACCGCTCCTTGTACAATGTACCTATACTTGTATACATATACCGGCTGCCTGTGTTCTTTTCCTTTCTCTCTCTCTCTCTCTCTCTCTATTTTGCCCCTTGTGCCCGTTCGCCGGTGTATCTTTGCTAATTCGTCCGTGTTCGTAGCGCTGTTTTGCGCACCTGCTGTTTCTGATTTACGTCGCTACACACACACTTGCCGGCCATCCTGTACACTTGTATACCATCCGTCCCCGTGGAGGATCGTTTCAACAGTGGTCCTTGCCGTGTAACCTGCTTGCAGTAACTTTTCTTCTTGCGCTACGCCTAATGGGTATCTTGGGAAAATTTTATCGCGCGCGGGTTATAAATCACTCGGGAAAAATCAGAGAGGATCGTTATCGCGAGACAAGGATATCGTATCTATGTATATTTTCGTAGTTTTTCCCCTGATATTCTATCCGGGAGGTAAAAAAAAAAAAAAAAAAAAAACAAACAGTGTCAAACGTGCTTTCGACCGAAAAAAGAGAAGGGGGTAGTATTGTGTTTCAGCGAGCAGCCACTGCGAACCTTTTACAATGAAAAGCCATAGCCCTCTCGTGCACAATATCCGCCACGGCGTGCTATCCTCGTTAACAATAGGCGCCCGCCGTCTTTGCTTTAATTAGGATAAGAAAATCTTTTCTTTTTTTTTTGTTACATCGAGCAAGGGATACATAAAAGAGGCGTTGGTGGTTATTGTGGTGGTAGGTACGGTGAAGGCTTCTTTTTTTTTTTTTTTTTCTTTTACTCCACCAGTGTCCCTCTCGGTTTCATGGCTCGCCTCCAAGAAACATGATATACCGATCGAGGGGTGGGCAGGGAGAGGTGCGAGTCGCGGTCGGCCTGCGCGGTTTCCGAAAATACCGCACACCGTAGCGTCCTCCCTTTGTATACCGCTGGCACGTCCGCAGTGTGCATACATGGGTACATATTATTATTATTACGTGTAGTGGCACATAGTCGTCGGGCAAAAAGTCGGCCGTGATACCGAACGGGGCCCGATCTCGCCACGTGCTAATTGCGTAAAAATATGACGCGGATGCTGTATATATATATACCTACCACGGAGGTGCACCCATACTCTGCACTGCAAGCGCCATATACGGAGCTTTTATGTTTCGGCCATCACGTACAGGGACCCCGTGTCCGGTTTGTACCGCGGCGTATACATATAGCAGAGTCGCCGTTGCCGCCGGCGCTGCGGCTGTGCCGTACTGCAGCTCGTTTTTTATATTTTTTATTCGAGCTCTCCGTCTGCTCGACGCTGCCGCTGTTATTGTGCGTGAAATTCTTTTTGTGAAAGCTTTTTTTTTTTTTTTGACAAAAAAATTGCGCGCTCCTTTTTTTCCCTCCCCATCCCCCCTCTCCCGACGTTTTTTAATAATAAACAGAAGGCATGCGCGCGACATTACTTTGTCGGGACGAAGCGCACTGGGGAGCTTTTTTTTTCATCCGGTTATTTACGGCGCTTCGAGCTGAGCCTTTTGAAATTGGTAGTTTCGAGAGCTAATGCTCGGTCTTGCAAGCTCTGAAAGGCTCAAACACGACGTTCATCGAGATACATTGTTTACGAAATTTTTTTACTTTGTTAACGTACCAATGATATGGGTTAATTTTTTCCCTATTGTGGATGTGCCAGTTAGCACGGTTCGATGAGTTGCGAGAACAATCTCTAACCCTCGAGTTCACAGCAACTGATATCTTTGGGGTCATTAGGCCAGAAAATGGATGATACGTACGCATTACTTAAATTTTTTTTTTTCTACCCACAAGTACCCTCCTACCCTTCATTTTACAGTCACATTGTTTTATTATTATATTTACAATAAAAAAGACAGCAGATAAAAATCGTCATTCCAAAAGTAATCCTTGTAGATCGTGCGTTGCGAGGGCCATGGCAGATAAACACCAGCAGCACATCTGCGCCGATGTGAACGCCGATAAAACGCACGTCCTATATACTCTTTCTTTTCCTCCTCTCGTGGCTCCGTTCCTTTTTTTTTTTTTTTTTTTTTTCATCCTCTCTCGTTTCCCCTTTTTTTCACTTTTTCAGCAATAAATAATATTCCGCAGGTGCGCTTCGGCTGCGCGTTATGGTCCCAAGCCCCATCTACGTGTATACGCGCGCTCTCGTGCACTCTGCACAAAATATACAATGTGTACAGTGTGCACAACGAATTTTTCCCTCCGATGCTTTTCCCCCTTTATCTTGCCCTCGCGCGATATTTTCCAAAAAAAGCTCCAACGTCCACGGACTTTTTGTTACTATTTTCAATTAAAAATGCCCAGATTTACGAGACTGTGCTCTAATTGTCGGATCCTCTGCTTTTTTCCAGCATCCGTACCCATCGGAAGACCAGAAGAAGCAGCTGTCACAGGACACGGGGCTGACGATCCTGCAAGTCAACAACTGGTGAGTACACGAATCTCTCAGCTCTCATGATTCCAACGAGGACAAACTAAAAGGCTATTTTCGCGACAACGATGCACCTATAAATACGCAAATAGGTCAACTAGGACAGAAAATAAAGGTCCAGTGATCAACAATGGTAACCCATTACCGTGTCGAGCTCTCCCTGACAACGCGTTAACGTATAAGCATCGCGTTTTACGCCTCTAATAAGTTCAGCGGGGAGTAGAGCACCCCATCGTCGGCCCCGCCTACTCCGTTACATTTGTGGTTTTACGATTTTCGCGTATCTGGGCCGTCGACGGCCGGGCTCTGTTCTCGGTGTATTACGCACTTACAGTTTTCCTCCTCGATAACTTTACGGTCCGAAAAACAAGTCCTATCGCTGCTCCGTCGCTGTAAATCCGCGCTCATCCCCCCACCACCTCCACCTCCCAATAAATTTATGGTTTTTTTTTTGTTGTGTTTGCTATTTTCGCTGTTTCCCCGCGCGTTGACGTGGATGAACTCGCTCTTCCAAAGTGTGCGATTACGTAACGAATGAAAAAGAAAAAGGTTCGGGTGTGTGGGTTTTATCTTTCGTTTGGCGTGTCGGAGCACTCGGTAATCCGGAGTCCCGTCTTTGTTAATCCATGCCCGATCGGGCAAGGGTTGAGAGACCGAGGAAAGCGTCTTTGCGAGGTTAATCCCTTCTCGAGGGGCGACTGTGTCCTTCCTTTCGTGGGGGTGCCTGTACCTATAGTATTGCTTTGCTTCGAGCTCGTCTCTGCCACGCTTTCGAGGACAAAAGGGAGCCTTGGCGCTATTTTGTCATCTCGACAAATGTTTTCTCCCAACACCTGCGCCTACTCCCTTTCTAGGAACTTCCTTTGCAGCTGCTTTTCCCTTTTTTGCCTGCAACCCCCTTTTTTTTCGTGTCTACACCCTCTACTTTTTTTTTTCCA
This sequence comes from Copidosoma floridanum, assembly GCF_000648655.2. The sequence goes on along the minus strand of NW_019379467.1, from coordinate 2,183,376 downwards.
TGCTCAAGAGCTACCAATTTTGATTGGTCGTGAAAGCAGTGGATTGTGATTTTTATAAAAAATGTGTGACTACGTGAGCTAGATAGCGCTCGGGGCTAGGTGTTATTAATACCAGAGAGAGGCCGAGGGTACCGGAGCCTCGCGTAAATCAGTGCTCGGCTACGTAGGAGCTTCTACCCCCCTCGTATAGGCAGGGACGGAGAGTAGCATCGGGTAGTAAAACGCTGAATGAATCGCCGGATAAACCTTCCGCGTCTCTCTTTTCCTTTTGACCCTTTTTCGGCCCAAAAAGTCTCCTCCTCGTCGTGCATCTTAACGACGCTGTGTCGCGAAAACGCGGGATGCTGGAGGTGGGGGTTGGGGGGGATGGGGCTCGGCACGCGTGTATAAATAAAATCGTCGCGACGCCACTGACGACGTTCGCCTCTGCCGACGTTCAAATCAATGCCGACATCAAAAACAAAAAAGCGCGGATGCTCGGTAATTGAGCACAAATCAACTCTAAGGAGGGCCCCGAGTCAACATCCTTATATGCGTGCTTATAAGCAACTCCCCCTGTTCCGTCTTTCCTGCGGTCGCCTCTATCTCCCGAACATCGTGTTGCTTCGTGCCAAGATCGTGTTTGCGCGTAGGACGTGTACGCTCTCGCGTCCTTTCTTTTTCGACCCGCAGCGAGGAGGGGCTCTCTCTCTCTCTCTATCTCGTGGATGCGATCGAAACTGTGCGCGCGCGTATATATGCATGTATATTTTTTTTGACTTGTTTATGGGGCATATATATCGTGTATTATACATACGTATACACGTGCTCGCGTGCGCGCTCTTTTCTCTCGTGTGTGGGTTATTTTCATTTTTTTTCTTTTTTTTTTTTTTTGCTTCGCGGTCCCCATAACGCGCGTACAACGTCGCGTATACGTATGATGTATACAGGCTTGTTACACGCTGCCCGCGGGGTATGGGAGTATAATGCAAAAATTACACGCTCGCACCGCGTGGGGCTTCGTTGGCTCTTTTTTTACGCAATTGTCCCTCGCACTGAAGCTTCGCCCTCGTCCAAATCATCGAGGTCCAACAACGAAAAAAAAAAAAAAGAATTTTCAGTCGCGTTACTGAAATTATCGCTCGCGACCGTATAGAGAGAAAAGGTGGGTATATCCGAGCTCGGAGCTCATGTTTCCGTAATGCAATTAGACTGTCTCCCGCTCGTTTTCGTTCCTCTGCATCAGCAACGTACAAAACGGCTCTTCCGCGATGAAATCCTTTTTGGCGCGAGCCGCGTGCTCGGCTAAGTGTCGACGCAGCTTAGAAATAGCTTATTCTAATTGCAGTACCGCGCTTGCGTGCAAGCATGTACACGGCGATATCCGAAGCTCCTTGGTCAGGCAGATCGTGTGTGGAGACAAATGAAATCATTTGCCAACAAACGGTGCCTTGAATTCCCGCGCAGTATAAGGCATACCTCGCGTAGAGGTGCTTTTAATTTCCAATCCTGTATGGATCTCTCAAATAAAGTGCTGCAGGTGCTACACAAGCAGGTACACTCTCGTGTGTCCTTTGAGCTGATCTCGTCATCCCACATGAATAATCTTGCAAATTTACTTGTACACAAACACCCACTGTCACAAAAAGGGTGGAGGGAGACGCGTGTACGCGTCGGTCTGCGGTATAGGGTATACAACATTCCCTGAAATCCAAGGGCCAGCATGAGTTCCCATCTATTTCAGCTGCTCCGGGACGGAGCGAACAGTAGAAGACTCCGCTACGGTACAAAAAGCAGGAGACCTCCCCCCTCTCTTGCCCGCGATTTTCCGTCACATATATCTCTCGAGCACAAGAGAGGGAGAGAGGACGGTGTAACCGAGCCGGAGTAGCCGGGAGCTTGTTAACAACGCGCTAGTGCAGGCCGCGTCGTTGGAAAATCGCACGGCAACCTGCTCGCGATCTGCATGCGCGATATTATATGTCTACCCGTGGCAGAGCCCCTCGTAAAGACGCCACTGTCCCTTGACAAACTGCCGCAGCAAAGTACACACGGCCGCCGTCGTTTTCTTCCTCCTCTTCGATTTCTACCGGCTCGGAAGATCATCGGCCGTGTCGATCGTTATCTCGCTGCGCTACGAGGCGATTGATTGCCGAGAGCTTCAATTATCGTTTTTCCCTTGGAAATTCGGCGTCGTCGGGGTAATTAATTGGCGAAAATTACATACGCCTGCCCGACCCTTGGATTTGCCTTGCTCGTCCTCTCGCGCGGGAGACGAGTGTTTTGACAATGGAAGATTTAACAAGCTCGTGCCGACTAAACACCACTAAGTATACCATACCTCTGCGAAAGAGTTATTAGGACGGCTTCGCACCTGAAGATCGTAAATCTCGGGTGTGTTATTTTCATTCTCTCTTTTGGGGGAGAAAAGATACGGGGTCAAAAACTGTTTTGTTGCTTGCAAAAGTGAAATACAATGTATACATCTATTTGGTGGGGAAAAAAACAACACGACAAGCGTAAAAGTGCATCACCGGTGTTGAACAACAGGACGATCGCGTGTACTGATATTCCCGCTAATTTAACCACTTTCTCCACAGCAGCTTCATTGCACAGAGAAAGAGGAGGAGGAGGGGACCGTTGGCCGCGCTCCTCGCCTTGTCCCGCATAGCGCGCTAATAAACTAGAGGTTATTTATCGGCTCTCTCTCTCTCTCTTTGCCCGCTACACCCCTCGTTGCCACTTGGCAGTTACGCCGTTTATTTCGGCAAGTGCTCTTCCCTTTCCTCCCCCCCCACCCCCTCTCCCGTCCTTATCTTCCTCTTCATCTTCGTCTTCATATCTTTCTCGCTCCCGTTGCTTCTTTTTCGCGCTCCAACTACCGCTGCTGCGCTGTCGGTCGCGGCTCTCGGCGTTGATGCTCCGCAGTAGGCGAGGTCGTTTACTGGGACTTTGCTCACTCCGGATGGAATAATTTTATCGGCCCCAGGGAAGAGAGGCAGACGCGCTCGTTTTGCTCGATCGGGGATGGCCAGAGACACGCGTAATTTCACTCCTGTATATAACAGCGTTGCTGCTGGGGTGTTATTATTATTTTGCGTCCACTCGCACCTGGCTGCTAACGAGCGACTTTGTCGATGGTACCTATGGTCTTTGCCGTTCGCTGTTACCGGTCATACGTGGTGCGGTGTGTTTTTTGAGTTTGCACACCCGAAATACTTGGGTCTCGGGGTTAACTATTTTTTTTTTTCTTTATTGGCCACTTATAATTTCAGATATCTCTTGTGAGGTTGTAATATTACGTTGTTGGTGATCATCAAAGTTGCAGTATCCGTTCGTATGATGGATTACAAAACAAGTTTACCCAGAGCTTAAAATCAGCCTCTAATGATCATCTGTTCTTGCAATTGGCCGTTAAAAAGGAGTCCCTCTCGCGTGGGAGATGACAAAAATTACGATTCGTAAGGAGTCACCTTTCCCAAAGATCCGCGAACGCACTCGGATACGACACCGGTTCCCCCTTCCGTTTCTCTATTTCCATTACCACTCAACTTTTCTTTTTTTCTTACTCCCTCCGTAGCTATCGAGTATAGGCGTCATAGGCCCAGGGTGTCTCTTGGACGCGTCGTATAATGTTGGAGCGTTACAAGATCGTTAGGACTGCCAGTGTAATTTAGACCACTGGAGAGAAGCCCTAACGAGGGACGCTTCGTTTCAAGAAATCGTAGCCGAGTAGCCGTAAATTTTCTAGCGGCGCGCGAGCGACCGGATGTTTCGTACCATCGCGACAGTATACCTACCCTCGACACCCCCCGTAGTTTGCTTCACGCGTGTATTACACATACAGCCACACATGAGTTTCGGTAGTCGTAACCCGCGTGTCGCGATGCCGATACTTTGTAGTCCTCTCCGGAGGGAAGCTCCCCGGAGCTTAGTTTTACGAGCCTGCGACAGTGATGGAATTATGCGCGTGCGCACGTTACACCCTCAAGTTGTTGGGCTCCAAAAATATTTTTGGCCGTGTAGTTAAACGATTTCACTGGCATTCATCCACCAATTGGTTTAAAGATTGGATCGGAAAAAAAAAAGTATGAAAAAAACTCTTTGTCAATGATTCGCCAATACTCGAGCACTCGCAGAGGGCCAAAACACCCAAGGCCGTTGAATGACGTGCCACCCCGAGCTTGTATACCTTGCACCTCGCGGACAGTGACGGAGCGATCCGGGTGCTCTCGAGAGCCAGCGAGGGCTTACCCGCAACGCGAATATCTCTGCCGGTGCATCTAAAATCGTAAATTGCTCGCTCCGCGCACGAGTGTGTGCCCGGCGTGTAACGAGGTGAGAGAGAGAGACAGACCGCGATCGCAGATCTAGAGTCCGTCTTAATTTAAATCCCCCGATTGTTCATGATGGAGGGGGGCCTGTGGAAAACCGAGCTAGTTCACACTCGCGAGACGTACGGCGCACGGGAGAAATCGGCCGAGCTGCAGCGTGAATAATTTTTCTTATCGCGCCGACCACGTGGTTCCTATAAAGACCGGCCCTTGTTAGATCCTACCTGCTTGTACGTTTGCACGAGAACTTCAATTGAGCCCAAGTTGGAATTTTAATCGGATCTCTTAGGAAAAGTGTATTAAAACACAAGATTGCAACGTCGAGCGTATGATCGGCATCTCGATCTGTAATGTTCTGACTCGCGATTAATTAGCGATGTTCCAAGACAGATCCCAACGAGTCTACCCCGTCGTATTAACTCCCGAGATTCCTCCCGACCCAGCCAAATCAAATCCGTCATTATTTCCTTATGAGCGTGATTGCGTTAACGACCAGAGAGAGGCGTATACATGTATATATCTGCAGGTGGTGCACAGTCCCACAGCGCGGGCGACCGAGAGGAAAGAAAAGGAAGAGGGGGAGAAAAGGGGCCAATATATCGGATAGCCCCGTCAAACGATCTCATTTGGCGAGCGGCGCCTTTGCCCTTCGCACGCGCCTTCCCTTCCCTCGCCAAGTCCCAGAGGCAAGAGAGAGAGAGAGAGAGAGACGGAGAAAGCTCGCCGGGAGAACCTCGAGGAGTCGGATATCTAATTAGCGGGGGCTGATCGGTAATTACTACGATTAATCAATCCGTTTTCCATTTGCGCGCCCCCGGAGCACACGCTCCTATACTCCATATACATGTATACACAAGCCAACTGTGTATTAGTGTATTAGTTGCCGGATGGGAGTGGTATATATGCTAGAGTGTTTGTAATCGAGACGAAGAGGAGAAAAGGGCTGCGAGGGACATTGTGCGAAACTATTGTTGCTCGCCGGAGCGTTAACGTTTCGCGTTCTTCTTATTCCACTTACATGTACATACCCGGTCTACAGATATTGGATTCTCGCCTGGGGGCATTGCGAGTGCCCGTGTAAAATTTTCCACTCTTTTCTCGGTCCTGCTCCATAGCCTTAATTGATTTACGTTGATTAGTCCTCCGGTGCTTTCTCTCTCTCTCTCTACATCCGGGGAGATTAACCATTGTTCGGCCAAAGTAATTATCCTGCTCGGGGGTATTTTTCTCTTTTCCTTGTACGCCATCATTATCATCCTCGCTATTGTTTTGTTCCTTGTATAAAAGAAAAACAAAAAAAAAACGTCAATCCTTAAGCGAGTACACAATAATGTGCCAAAAACTTGCTCAGCGTCAAACAATGCAAATCTCATTTCTCGCTTTGAAATCGAATCAGCCGCGTCTCCCTTGTACACGCCCATTACTACGAGGCGCACGAGGGGTGAGACGAAGCTCGTTCTCCACTACTGATCGACAGGGTCAATATGCATAAGTTTGCCAACCCACTCGAAAACAAAACTCTTATTGCATTAGGCTCGAGCCTTACGCGTGCGTACTTATGTACATTGGGGCTTTGTCGCCGTTGCTATGTTCATCGACGCAATTTATGTAACAAAATATCAAGGGTGTATATACATATATATGGACACGGTGAAAATCACAAATAAGTGTATATGTATACACGAAAGAAAAGCAACGCGGAAATCTCTCGACGTGCCATTAGCCTCGGCTCCGTCAATAGTTTTCGCTCCAAGAATAACAATCGAGGGGTCGAGTCCCCTTTCCTCTCTCTCTCTCGTTTTTCCCTCGGCGCCGAAGAGCGGGAGTGTATAGGTACACCCGCACAGAGCCAGCTTTCGTCGATCGATCATTACACAGAGAGACGCGGGAAAGGGTTTGTTTTCCCAGTGTCGCGTTCACCCCTTCGACAAAGAGAGAGAGAGAGAGAAGGGCGGATTAACGCGCGTTATTGCACGAGTCAAGGGTCGTAGTCGTCTCGAGGGGCAAAGAGAAAGGATAGGGTTAGGGGTAAGGCGGTCAAGGGTCCGGCGAAAGAGTTGGACGGGGGGGGGAGGGTGTGTACGGTACGTACACAGAAGCCCAAGCGTTTAGGGACGGCAGTCGGTCGCAGGGAGATCTGTGATCCCGAGCGATTGGTTTGCACGCACACTCGCGCCCGCCTCCGCCCCCTTTTTCACGAGGGCGAGATAATGACGAGAAAGGCTTGCCCTACACCGCTCGGCCGTTACTTACTTCCGCTTCCCCGTCCCTCTGTACGTACATGTACATGCTTCGGGATGTAACTGTCCTTGTTTCCTTGCGCGGCGTGTGTGTGTGCAGTCCTGCGATTTGGGTTGGGAAAATTTGCTCCTTTGGCCGTACAACTTCCACGAGTGCGGGGATGAGAAGCCGGGATTTACGGGCTCTCGTGGTTTCGTTCGTCTAGTCCGACGATTGCCCGTAAGAGTGTAGGGAGGCCGGCTGGAATTGAATCCATTTTTCTCCCCATACGCCAGTGGAGTAGGAACAATCTCTCTCTCGTTGGTATGTATTTTTGTTTTATTTATCAGAAAAGCTCTCGAGGCCGTGGAAATTAAGAGACAGCCAGACATCAGAAGGGTTTTCATTACAATAGCTGAGTCAAACACCCCCCTTTTTTTTTCCTTTGCTCCCCCGTGAAACTCGTTCTCCGGAGGCTACGCTCGCGCGTCCGTCCTTTCATCTCGCGGAAATTGCGCCCGTCCCCCGTTTCATTTTCACTTCCGACAAAGGCCGCCGGCGCGGCCCCTCCGAGCTCAAAAAAAAGGGGGAGAGAGCCTCGGACTCGGCGGTGACAACACCGGGGAAGAAAAGAGGGACGTAGTCGGCGGTGGTGGTGGTCGCCACGGAGAGAAGGGACAGGAATCGAGCCAGTGAAAGCAGGCCAGGAACATCCGCGCGGGAAGTAGTTTCACCATTACTGGGGTGCAGCGCGTACAGGTATAAGAGGGACTCGCTCGAACGGGGGACAATGCTTTCATCATTGCCGCTCTTTCTTTCATTCGTTCCTCTCCCCCTCCGGCCCTCTCCAGAGGTGGACCGCTCCTCCCTTCTTTTGCGCTTTTTCGCCGCAAAGGATCCATTGTCGAGTGCACGGCGCCGCGTCAGCCGTTTGGTATCACTCCCTTTTCTACCGCTACTGTAATATATATATGTATACGGAAAGAAGCCCCCGAGCGGTGCACACGAAGCTCTCTAATAACGTTCTCGAGGATTTACCCCTTTTTTTTCATCCTCGACTTTTGAAGTCGCGGTCGTCCCACTTTTGAGATTTTGATTGCGGCCCTGCAGGGAAAAAATGAGCCTGGGCTTTGGGAAAAAAAGAAAAAAAAAACCTTTCCAACACTTTTTTTTTTTTAAATATATTTAAAAAAAATAGTTACATCATTTATGGGAAAGTGATCCAAAATAAGAAAGACATTACTCGATGATCGCCGCGTGATTGTGTATAGCTCGAGAGCCCCGCGGGAGCTTGGCAGATGTTTCGCGGCAACCCGAATAACCAGAGAATAGGCCCCCCCAAGTAGCAGGAGCGCGACAATCAGGCATCAAACGCAATCCACCAGCCCCGTCCTCGTCTTGACGACTCGCGGTGGTGCGTTGCGAGCGAGCATATGTGGGCGGATTGATTGCAGCGTGCAAATGAAAACAAGCCCTCGAGGGCTCGCTCCTTTGTTTCCCCCCTACCCACGTGCGCGCGGCTAAAGAGTCGTGCCCCGCCTCGGATTACATGTAATTAAGGCCTCCTGCCTTATTACCTTTCCGTTTCGCCTCCGAAGACTCGTACCGCAACTCGAGGACTAAAAGAGACTTCATACCGCGCGCTCGAGGAATCTTTTACCCGTACCGTAATTATCTTTTTTGTTCCCTCCCCCCTTCTTTAATTTGACGGATGTAGTTTTTTTTTTTTTTTTTTTTTTTTTGCTCAAAAGATAGGGAGAAAGCGAAACAACCGGCCACGAGAGCGCGCGCATTACTCATCAGGGTTAAACTTCGCCCAGAGTGTTCGAGTAGTTCCTGCGGGAGTCCAAGCAGGCGTTTTATGCGCAAAGTTTCCCATTGTCTCGGGAACACGGCTCCGTCCTTCTTATCAGTCACTTGGCAATTAAATCACGGGAATAATTTCAACTTTGCAACTTCCCTCGAGAAGCAGTTCTCTCGTCTTCCAGTGGCTCCTCGGTGTGCTGGAACAACGAACAAATGCACTCGTCGAAGGAAGGAAGGGCCAAACGGACGCGGAAGCGATATCACCCCCTCCCAAATGGGGTTGACCACATCCTCGAGTTATCCACCGAACATCTGGCGTACACCGATTGAAAACGGACGGAAAGAGGGTGGTAACCGGGTTTTTTTTTTTCATCGGAGACAGAACCTGAGCTGTCTGTTCTCGCGTATACGGCGCACGCTCTGAACTTTGTATCCGCGGGGGAGGCCCGAAACTTTTCTCTACTTTCTCCTCCGCTGCGTCGGCTCGTCCCTCCGAGACTCGCGGACAAAGTTTGCCATCGTCCCGAAAGTATTATGAATATGAATAATGATTATTGAATAGAGGGAGGCGGATAAAAACTTGCCGGGACAGGTATATTGTTTCGCCCCGGCTGTCATTGAATCGCCAACCAGCAATGAAAATGTATATTATTATTACGTATAGGAGCTGTCCCTCGCGTGAATTTACGGCGCAATAGAGCTCGGTTGCAAGTAAGCCAGTCGAGAGAAGAAGGGTTCCTCCGGTCCGGTGGGAAACAGCGAGAAACAATTTACGCTAATTACGCGGCGGCCTAATTGCGAGCATCCCTCCTCGTCCTGCGCAGCTCCTTTCGACTGTGCCACTCTCCTTGGACCCTCCCGAAGGCTTCCCCTTTGAATTTTCGGTACCGCTGCTCGTCCCTCGGCCAAGGGAAGCTCGCCGTCTTGGTCGTTTATAATTCACGAGCCCCGAGAGCCGGACGAGCCGAAAGAGATTGCCTCGGTGGGTACACCGGACGTGTCACACACACACACCCGCCTCCCTCGACCCTACTCCTGGTTCGACCTACTTCTTTGTCCTCTCGCGCCAGCTCCTTTGATCGCTATATTGAAATTCCTGCGTCTGTTTTCCAGGATCTGTCGCGATCGAGGGTGAAAAAACCTTAGCGTGCGAATGCATTAACGGCGGGCGAATATTTTCATGCAAAGTAGATCGAGCCGGGAGCGAGCAGACTGGCAGGCTTGGCAGACAGGCGCTCGGTACATACAACGCCCCGCTGCGCCCTTTTTTTTTTTTTTTCCCTCCTATCCTGCTCCTGCCAGATGCTCCCACGGGGCCCGCGGCAAGGAATTCTCGAATCTGAAAATATTCACGTGCAAAGGCGCTCGCGAAAAATGTATAGGAGAGATGAAAAAACGGACGGGGGAAGCGTCTGCCGGAGCCCGTTTATAATAAAACACAATATCCGGGGATTTCCTTAAGTTGCATATTCAATGATTTCCTCGGAGACTCTGGGAGCCGGAGCTCCTTACGCTCCTGTGCGCTCGCTCGCTTTCGGGAGAGACAAAGGGCGCGCCACGTCTGTGTATATTATATACGCGTTACTACCGGGAGATGCGCTTGGAAAATTAAATTACGGGAGCTCGTGGATTAGCGCCGCCGTTGTCATTTTGATAAAATTTTAGAAGATGCTCGAGCCTTTCAGTTTGTCTCTCTCTATCTATCTGTTGAATCGACATACACACATCACATCACTTTTACCACAGCTTTCAATGTTGTAATTTTTCTTTTGTCCCTTTCAGGTAAGTACGGCACGACTTTATCCGAAAGTGCTACAACCGTCTCTGTATTGAGCATCGTCAGAAAAAAAGAAAAAAAAATCCAACTCGTGAATCTCGAGGCAAGTAGGTCCAATGGAGCCAAGCAATAAGTCTCACTCGCGTGCATATAATGTAGAAAGGTACGAGGTCTCAACGAGGGGTAAGTAGTCCAAGCGTACGACGACGAGGAAACTCGGCATTAATCTCCTCCCGCAAATCTTCATCGCTCGCTCGTGTACGTGGCAAGCCAAATGCGTTACATCCCGTGCCCGCGACAACTCATATTCCGCTCCGGGGCGCCCGCCGTGTGCCATACGTATATATTAACTTTGTTGTACGTGTGTACGAAAGATCGGCCACTTGCTCGTCGCACTCGTTGCCACTCGTCACTCAGTCACGGGCTATTTATCCCCGGCGTGACGAGGCCCACCAACGGCAGTGAGTGATGCGACGTCGTCGTCGTGGCTCGTGCCCCGCGTCACCGCGCAAAACGCAACGGCAGTTACGGGGAGACCAGCTCATCAGCATCATCATCATCATCATCTCTTGTCCCTCGCGTGGACTGATGATGACATAATGGCCAGTGGTGTCGCCCGCCATCGTCGTGCAGGGGGCAATACCAGACATCCGCCATCAAAGTACACGCAGCTTCTTTTTTCTCCTCATACGTGTATACATTACGTATATACGCCAAGGGCTACCCCCTTTTGGGTAAAACGGGGCAACTTTGCAGCCTCTTATAGAGAGGAGGCTATTATTAACAACAACGAGGAGGACGCGTGCCCGTCTCGGTGTACACAATGGGCGACGTTCTCTCCTCGGGCCAAGTTTTGAGGCTCGTTTGACTGGTGTGCCGACGAGGTGACGAAATTAGTCCTTGTCCATCCACGGGTTTGCTTTATTTATACTTACCACCTGTTGTCCATAATTGCACCCCGCGTCTTATTGTGTATACAATTTATTAATAGCAGTTATCGTTGGTTGACGAGCATCTATTTCTGGCCATCGGCTCGTCGTACGGAAATACATCGAGACTTTGTTTGCAACGTGTGTTGGGTATAACATTGACCAAAAATTCATTCGTAGCTGAGTTTGTTGAGTGAAAACGGGAAGTATGCGTATGTGTAATGGATGAATCGAGAGTTGAGCTATCGCGAAAAAACGTTTCCCTCGTACGTGCTACCCGTCGCAGTGGAGGCATAGGGGGTGCAAGGAATGCGCTAGGGTGCCAAGGGTGGGTGTGTGTACCTACAGTGTCGGTGGGGAAAGCAGGAGGGACGGCAAGCCCATGAAAAATGATGACGAGGCTTGGGAGAGAAATGAAATCGGGTCGCTTGGAGAGAGAGAAAAAAAAAATAAGAAGAGATTGTACATGTACTATGGTCGAGAAAATTGGAAGGTCGTGTAGTTGTAGTACACGTATGGGTGAGTCTTTCGTATACGTATACACGGTCCCCGCTAATTTTGGGGAAGCGCGTGCGAGCCTCGCCTTCGTTTTTTTTCTCTCTCTCCCTCTCCCGAGACCGTAGGGATAATTAATCAAAACGCTGCTCCTTTTTTTTTCCCTTCTCTCCCTACGCTTTTTTCCCGACAGCCTGTCTTCTTTTCTTTATTTATTCATATTTTTTTTCCGCAAAGAGAGCACGATAAGGTCCTTGTCGCACCGGAAATTTTCATATCTACTCCCTTTCCCTGGAGGCACGACGTGCCCGTTGTTCATTTTCATCCGCAAGTGCGAGCATCTGTTTACGAGCTCGTGTGTATAATTTTATCATTACCGCCGTGAGCCACCACGCGGCATTGGCCTTTTGTGAAAATTAGGCTGATCCCAACACCCGAACGGCTCATACGATAATCCTAAAACCACACATTTACACCATTAATAAATCGTCCTTTGCAAAACTTTACAGCGATGCGTCTTACGACTGTGCCCCCAACGAAGAGGGAGGTGTACCTCGGTCTTGGGCGAAGAAAGAGAGTCGCGCATCGGCGGGTGGTAATCGGCCTTTGCGGGCTCGTAAACACCGCAGCTGGTGGTTTTGCAACGGCGGCCGTAATCCCCGCTCGCACGGCTGACCGGAAACTTGGGGGCGAAGACGTCGCGCGTCCCCCTAATGGGTCAGCTTCTCGACTCTCGCGAGGGTAGTTTCGCCTCCTGCCTTGCCCTCCCGTGCTCGGCGAAATTTGTATGCTGTAACGGGGGAAAGTTTCTCAAACTTTTCTTTTCCCGAGCATCAAGAGTCTTACGTAAGAAGTTACGCTTTTTTCATTACAAAATTTTATTGCAAATGAACATCGAAGGAAGCAAAAGGTATAATATATCCTCGAAACAGAGGAAAAAAAAAGGTCTCTTTGCTCGACTCCCGAAATTTCTCTTTCTCCTCGTTCCATCCATAATCGCACTTAGCATAACAATGAGCGCAAAGGCGAAGATAGCAGCGCAGGAACGAGAGAGACGGAAAGGCGTGCGACGATGCGTTTTGACAAATCGCCTCCCCCCCCCCCATCTTACGTTTCGGAGCTTCGCTCTTTCCTCCTTTTTTATCCAGGCCCCCGTCTCTCTTGTACGTATATGTATGTGTATGTACGAAACGCCGAGTTCCTCGTCTAATTCCTTGGAATGTTTTCGGATGGCGTCTCGCTGAGATCGCGCAGCTTGCCTCCTACCCTGCTCGTCCTGCATTATTATTATTATTCCCTCTTCCTTTTTAATTCATTTTATTTTGCTCTTTTCGAGCTCGTAAGAAGATTAAAGGAGGGAAAATGCTATCTTCGGAACCAAGTTGGTCCGTAATGGAAGACTTTTGCTTTTTTTTTTTTTTTTTTTTTTCGGTCAATTACGATATTGTACTGTTATTTATTTATTCTTTTCACGTCGTGTTCATCCCCAGATTTTCGCAGCAGGAGCTTGAACTAATTTCGTTTTCTCATCAAGCCGCGATGAATATCGCAGTTGGTTTTTTTTCCCCTCCCCCATCCAGTTCAAAGGAGGCAGAGAGATAGAGAGACCGAGATACGTACCTCATCCGACGAGAGCCTTTGCGCAGAAAGTCGATTCCTCCAGTGGGGGCGTATCTCCAGCCAAGGGGGTGGAACGGGGAGAAAAGTCCGATGTCGCAGACCCAGTGCCCACCCCATTTTCATTTCCCGCGGCAATAGTTCATTAAAAAGGTGTTTCGGAGGCAATTCCGTGAGCTATTAGGTGGTCTCTATCACCCCTTTGGGGGCCATTTCCGTACCCACCCTCACCGCCACTTCTTCTTCATCCCCCTCAGGTCCATTCCTTATTTCACCCCCACCCCGCTCCTTCGCCCTGGTTTTCTTACCTCATCTCACACGTGGCGCTACGAGTTGGATTTACTACGGATGAAGTCGTATACGGCGAGTCTGCGGGGCGGCGATCTTCGATAGAGACGCTTTGGTGCCTTCGTCCTTGTTTTTCTCATCATCGTGGCTGTGTCTCCCGGCGATAGCGAAAAAAGAGCGTAATTTTTCATTAGGACGCGCACGTGACGCGGGAAAAAAGAAAGGCAACGCTCGTTCCGAGTCGTAGAAATGATTGAATCTTAAATAAAGAGCGGGGGAGGACAGAGTGCCTCTGTTTTGTCCCTCCTACGCTCGGGCTCTCTATCAAAATAAATATTATGTCCCGAGTACCTGCCAGCTAAGCTCGAGATTTCGTGCCCCGGGGATGTTGTGAAAAAAAAGCTCGTGCAAAGGGTAATTGTTTGCTTTACGATTATGTTTGGACATCAATTCGAGTGAGCTTGGATTTTTTTTTTTTCTTTCTCCGTCCAAGTGATGAGTGTTGAGGTGTAATGCACATATACACAAGCCAAACTTATGCGAGCCTCGCAAATTAGCCGGAGAGCAAAAAAAAAAAAAAAACGTGCGAGGGTATACGTGTTCGAGATCCGGACGTACATATAAAGGGAAAAAAAGCCGATCCCTCGTACGAGAGACGGTGGGATTTGTCCGAGGAGAGACCAAAAGCCCCGAGACTGTACGTTGATAAGGATTTTTTTCTTTCCTTTTGCACTCGCACGAGGCGGGTGTGGTCGAGGGATGAAGCTGAACGATTTATCAGGGGAGGGGGGGGGGAGCCGTGTAGCAGGTGGAGAGAAATCCGCGCTCGAGGAACGATGAAGAAGCCTGCTTTTCTTGTTCTCGTGTATACGGAAGGGGAGTCGAGGCGCCCGCCGAGCTCCATTTGGTCCTGTCGAAAACAATTCCCTCGTCTTCCCACCTCCGAGTCCGAACGACTCAATCGTATTCGCGTTTCGTCCACGTATAAAGCACACCTCCGTGCGGAGTGTATATGATTTGAAATTCAGCTACATGAAATTATTCATTCGAACACAAGTACAGGTGATATTTTTTTTTATTTTTTAATGATACAAATTTGAAAAAAATGTTTTTAAATACCTATAGATTTATAGCTCGTTGTAGGTAATGACGGTAATTAAAGCCGTAAACTCTTGGCCGGTGCTCTAATGAAATCTTAGCGTTGGGGTTCTTTCTTAAAATATAGCCCGGCCGCGTTCGTCAGGTGTTTCCCCGAAACGCAGGCACGCTTTTTACGAGGCTCGAGAGAGGAAGAAAAAAAAAAAAAAGTGGGAGCTAAACGACCCCTGTGAACGACGTGAACGAGGTAATGAAGTATCATATTTGCGGAATTTAGGTGTTTCGGGGTCAAAAATAGGGTCGGAGGGAGCCTCGAGACGCGTAATTATACGGTAGCCCGAGCTAGGACCATTTTCATCTTAGCCGGCCGTAAAGTTGCCGAAAGATGGCAAGAGAGAGGAGGAGGGGTTTTTTGATGCTACCGGTCTTTCGTTTATAATAGCCTGGCTCGAGCCCTTCATCGCAACGCATAATAATAGAGAGGAAAAGGGGAGAGGAGAGAACAAAAAAAAATAGGTGTCCAACTTCCGTACACCTCAACGAGCTGTCGCATAGCTGAGCATCACTGTGCTACCAGCTACAATACGCTGCTCGGGCAATTAGTCGTAATTTCGTGGATATGAATAGCAATCACGGACGTTGCCCTTTTGGTATGAAACATCCGTCTGATAGATAATTTATTCCCTTATTAATAAATTTTAATTTTAATACTTTCAACTGCTTTAATCATAACTCAACATACACGTATAAGATACATGGTTCAGTCGGTTGAGATTGAGTCTTGCTATCGAACGCATAAAGGGTTCAAGATTCACATTTCAGTGATATCATTAATCACAGCAATACATCTGGTGAGGCAAAAACATGAGATTCGCAGGATTATTTTAAAAATAGTGCTAATCGTTGTTCTTTTTTTTTTTTATAAATAGAAAATGTTAATTTTAGTTCTCCAAGTGGGCTAGTCGGTCCACATCATGGTGAAAGAATAAGTTTCCTTGCCCCTTTCGTGACGTTCTTGCTACATAATTTTAGGTCATTTATCTTGGATAAGAATCGGCGTAAAACCGTACATTCAGCCTCAATCCGCGAATTTACGTCAGCTAATAGATCCAAAAAAGTCGAACCGACGCACCGGACAACGTAGTTGAAAGGCTACAATTTTATTGGTCACTGATTCATTTATGGTCATAAGTGGAATCCATAAGTGTTATTATTATTGCGCCTATCTCTTTATTAGGTACACCTCGGACATATACGAGGACATCAGTAGTTATAGGCCTGTATTCCTTGGCCGAATGTCTGCCTTTACGACTGTTTTACGATTCCGAGTGGAAGCGCGAAAGAGACCCATACGTGATAAACATACGATGGTACATACCTACGGGGGAGATTGGGCTTGGGTACCCCGACGCGTCGAGCTTTTACGCACGGAATAAAAGAGTTTACACGGGAATGAGTGGCTCTTAAAACCCGGTCATCCTTACGTTTTGATACAAATTAGAATCCATAAAATCCGAACGCCCCACACATGATCCCTGCATCCAAGTTGGAAAAGGCATTTACATTTTTTGGGCAGTTTGAACTCCATAAATATAACATTCATCGATACCTGTGCTCAGGAGATTCGCGTTTTGTAAAAATGAACTTGGTGAGAAATGTCTATCCCTCCCGGAGTACTTACCTCCTGTCATCTACCTCCTCTCGTATCTTTATGTTTTCTCTTTGTCTTTTTTCTTTGCAATCCATGCCCGATTCAACGCCCAGCAGAATAACAGGAGGGGCTTTTGGGATGGGGAGTAGGAGGAGGCGGAGCAGCCTCTGTATTAGTTTTTACGAGAATAATACACAACGTTTAAAGGGATTAAATCCTCGGTGAGAGCCACCTGCGCCCTCCTTCCCCCTCCGCCTTGTACATCTTCGGGGGTTACACACTCGCGCGCTCGGCAGCCTGGAGGTAAATAATATATACCTGGTGGTGGGTGGCAGAGAGAGGGAGAGCTAAGGGTCAGTCGTCGCTCGCGGGCTACTTTTTTCTCGTTTGCCAAGGGCGCCCGGAATACATATACACATCCGAGCTCCGTTAATCTTCCGAGCGGAAATATTTGCCCTGACTTTTATCACGCCTCCCTCCCACCATTTCTTTTTCTCTCGACTTTTTCGTCGTTGATCTCGCCAGTGCGGCTATACACGAATGCCATGTCTCGATGCTTCTGTCGCGCTGGCTTTTTTTCTGTGCAGAGCGTGAGCCATTGCTCGCTCGCTTTTCGGGGACTCGAGGTCCATCTCTCTCTCTCTCGATTCCGATGTGTCGATTGCAGTTGGAACGATGGGTGTATGAATGAGGAAACCATTTTTTTTGTTCAATTAACCAAGTAGCTCCTTCGAAGCCTCTTGATGGAAAGGACCAAAAGTGTGGTCGACCAAAAACCGGTGAGAATTGAGTTCTTGGAAAGATAACCAGATCCGACAGAGACTGTCATAAGTAAGGAGCGTCTACATACCCCCGGCGTCTCTCTTAGGGCTGTATCAGCTCTTGACCTTTGCGCGAAGTCCGTTGCTCTCGATTTCTCTTCCATCTCTCCGTGTACCTACCGACCTGATCGTTTCTCTCTCTCCCTTTGTCTGTCCCAGAAGCAGCAGCGAAATATGAGTAAAAACTACGAATAAGAGGGTTGGCTAGCGCGCGAGCTCACGCCTATAAATAACGACACGGTGTGACAGGCCTCCAGTTGCGCGTATACGTCTCTGCTCGGTTACACACGTGCGCTTGTACATATACGCGCAGTGTCTGCATGGCAGTAGAGGTTTTTTTTTTTTTTTTTTTTTTTTTTTTTTTTTTTTTCAACAAAAAACTGATGTCGCGTCCACGGTCGACACGAGTTTCGCAAACAAGTCGAGAGACAAGGGAACGCTGGGTGATTCTGCGGACAGTTCCTTTGTTCGCGCGAATTTAGTATACAGCCAGGATTTTTTTTTTCATTCGCAGAGATAATTGATATCAGGAATAGAAATCCTTGGTTTTTTCTAGATTATTCCTTAGCTAAAGGAGAAAAGATTTTCCTTGACGGAGTTTCTCGGTTTTTTTTTTTTTTTTTTTTTTTTTTTTTTTTTCTTTTTTTTTACTCATGCAAGAGTTTAACAATGAAAGCACTGAGTGGTAAAAAAACTACAGAGTTGAAGCAAAAGTCATTTCTTTAGTTTCAATGAGAAAATTTATCTGTATACTCCTGTACCGGTGCCTCCAGGATGTGGAATGACTTACCCGTGGCGATCAGGGGGCTGGCCTATGGTCCCCGCTTCAGGACTAGTCTCCGAGAACACCTCTTTCGCGGTGGCTGGACCCAGTAATTGCCCCGCCAGCTGATGACAACTGTACATTGTGTGTGCCTTTTAAAGCTGTGATCTTTACTTTTAATTGTGTAGTGGTCTATCTATGTTGACTGTTAATTTAAAATTGTTCGATGAATTTCCATTTTATTTTATTCATCTTTAATCATAACTCAACATACACGTATAAGATACATGGTTCAGTCGGTTGAGATTGAGTCTTGCTATCGAACGCATAAAGGGTTCAAGATTNTATTATCTCTTTGTTTTATATGATATTTTCTTTGAGCGTTACCTGTGATAGCTGTTTTTACACTTTCAACGCTTGTACAACAATGTATCTGCTGTAATTCATCATCTCTTTGTTTTATATGATATTTTCTTTGAGCGTTACCTGTGATAGCAGTTTTTACACTTTCAACGCTTGTACAACAATGTATCTGCTGTAATTCATCATGTCAAGTACTAAACAGGACCTCTGAGTCCTTAGTACCAAATAAAGACTTACTTACTTACTTACTTACCGGTGATAAAATAACAAAACAAAATAAACCTTATATCATTGAAAATTCGTA